>JBBIGC010000029.1:2880802-2892481 GCA_037576955.1 Lepidarchus adonis
TGTGTGTGTGTGTGTGTGTGTGTGTGTGTGTGTGTGTGTGTGTGTGTGTGTGTGTGTGTGTGTGTGTGTAGGGCAGATGACGACCTCTCTGAACCAGTGGACACTAATGTAGTTTTGCGCTACACTGGGGAAATCACCTGGGATGCCCCGGCCATCACCAAAAGTTCTTGTGTGGTGGATGTTTCTTACTTCCCCTTTGACAGCCAGCAGTGCAACCTCACCTTTGGGTCCTGGACCTACAACGGCAACCAGGTATGTGCACACACAAGTGGCAGCTGCTAGTCCTTAAAACAGGGGGTAAAAATTGGTTATGTTATTTGTACATGCAACAGTTAGTCTCACAACTTCGCTTGCAAATCTGCATGGAACTTCTGCAACGTCGGTGAACATAACAAATGTCTATAAAACGGGGTTCTGCCCTTCCTTGAACTTGCTGCTTAATATATCCCATCCCCCCGACAGGTGCCACTGTAATGAAATAACTAAATAATCAATGTTACTCACTGGTGTTGATGCTGTTTTATCTCACTTTCTGACCCACTCCCAGGTGGACATCACAATGGCGATGGACAGCGGCGACCTGTCTGACTTCGTGGAAAACGTAGAGTGGGAGTGTCATGGTATGCCGGCCACCAAGAACGTGATCATGTACGGCTGCTGCTCGGACCCATACCCGGACATCACCTACACGGTGCTGCTGAAGCGCCGCTCCTCCTTCTACATCTTCAACCTGCTGCTGCCCTGCTTCCTCATCTCCTTCCTGGCACCACTAGGCTTCTACCTGCCGGCCGACTCAGGGGAGAAGGTCTCTCTCGGGGTGACTGTGCTGCTGGCCCTAACCGTCTTCCAGCTGGTGGTGGCCGAGAGCATGCCTCCATCGGAGAGTGTGCCACTAATAGGTGAGGGAAGCTATGGGACATGGTTGTATAAGATGTTTAGATGTCTAGTTCATTAGAGATTGCTTACAGTGCTGTGAAAAAGTATTTATTCTTGATTTCAAGAATCATGAATGTGGCTGAATTCAAACAAATGTGCAGAGAAGAGGGAGTCAATACTCCTCTACAGCAAGGAATAAGACGCATAGCCAGGTATAGCAAATTCCAGGAGTGGAATACCCAATCAATGACGATCTGAAACATGTAAGTGTGACAAATATGCAAAAAATAAATAAATAAATAAATAAAAAACAGGAAGGGGGGGAAATACTTTTTCAAAGCACTGAAATGGGAAGTTAATGCCAAAATGAAAAAAAAAAGTATCACTGCATCTGCTGTAAACTTGCTTACTTGCCTCAGTGCTGCAGTTGGCTGTGGAGAGGTGTTTTCCAGTATAAGGACTGAAATCCATCTTAGCGGTTTTCGTGTACTAAAGGCCATGCCTGCCCTTAAAGGCCACAGATGCCACATAAAGACCATGGCTGCCTCCTAAAGGCCACGGCTGCCCCCTAAAGGTATTTGTTGCCCACTAAAGACAATGACCCAATCAGGATCCCACAGAGATTATATACAAACCCTATTTTCAGAAAAGTTGGGACATTTTCTAAAATGCAAATGCAGGTGAGCTGGTAACAGGTTAGTGGATCATGATTGGGTATAAAAGGAGCATCAGACTCTGACTCCCTCTCTTTGTGCCAAACTTCATGAGAAAATTGTCAGTCAGTTCAAAAAGAACACAAGATTACAAAGAACTGAGCTCTTTCATCATCTACAGTACATAATATTGTGAAAAGATTATCTGAGTCTGGAAATGACAAATATCTCCACATGGGCTCAGGAGGACTTCAGAAAACCACTGTGATTGAACACAGTCCATCGCTGCATCAGGAAACACTGTGAGTCCTCTGGACCTCTGCTAATTCCATGTGCTGTGGTCAGATGAGTCCACTTTCAGCTTAGATTTGGGAAAAATAATTGAGTTATTTTATTATATACATGATATTGTAATGGTCCCAGGACCATTTTTGGAAAGATTCGCAGGAAGGATGATCTTTAGCAACTTTAATTATAATTAACCATGAAAAACATAAAACATAAATGCTCAAAGACATAGACAGAAGGTTGTTACACATTAGCAAACACTGACAACCAGGGACAGAGAACACGGGGTATAAATACAAAGAAACAAATACAGAACACCAGGTGAAGCGCGGGAAAACAGAACAGACACTTGACAGGGAAACATAACAAGAACATGTGACCCAGACAAAGGCAGAGAAGACATGGGGAACCATGACAGATATTATGAAAAGATTCAGTCTGTGTAGGCCAAGGGCAGAAATAACTGGTGTGACCTTTGAGCCCTCAGAAAGCCTTGAAATGAATGAAAAACAGGTGTTCTGGCGGTCCAGATCTGTTATTAAAATTGTAATCAGACATTGGCCACCATGGACTGTTGAAATTGAAGCCCTGTATCAAGGAAGAATGGGAAAAAAAATTAACTTGCTCTGACAGTTAGTCTCCTCAGTTCCCAAACAATTTAACAGTCTAAGGAAAGCAAACACAGTTGGGTAAACACACCTCTGTCACAGTGTTATACAGGTGTCAAATTCTGAAATGTGTTTATACTTATTAAATACATTGACGTTACATGATGCTGCTCCTCTGTTGTTGTAGGTAAGTACTACATTGCAACGATGACGATGATCACAGCCTCCACTGCTCTTACCATCTTCATCATGAACATCCATTTCTGTGGCGCTGAAGCCAAACCCGTGCCGCAGTGGGCTAAAGTCCTCATCATTGACTACATGAGCAAGATCTTCTTTGTTTATGAGGTCGGAGAGAACTGTGCCTCCCCGCTGGGACAGAACGAAGACATGGACAAGCATCACGGTCAGAAGCCTCATCACAAACAGAACCGATACCGGGACAGCCAGCAGCACAAACAGCACAATGGGAAGTTGAGGGAACCTCCAGGCCCAAAAGGCCCATACCCTCGCAGCCCTGGTCAACATTCCCAGCCACGAACAACCATCTC
The DNA here is from genome assembly GCA_037576955.1 of Lepidarchus adonis. NCBI lineage: Eukaryota > Metazoa > Chordata > Actinopteri > Characiformes > Lepidarchidae > Lepidarchus > Lepidarchus adonis. The sequence goes on from JBBIGC010000029.1 coordinate 2,883,779, forward strand.
TTGGGAACAGAACCGGATTTCTTTCACTCAGACCTCGAGGAAGGGGGAGGCTTTTCAGAGTGATGCTCTTTTGAAGGATTCCTGCTGCCTCGACGATGTAAAGCAACCTCTTATTGTTGACCTGTGTGTGTTCTGTGGGCACCATAGTAGCGGTGACTTTCTTGAGGTCATCGGCGATGACTCCAAGCTGGTCAGTAACGTCGAGTACATTGCAAACTGCTTCCGGGAGCAGAGGTCAACCTGCCTGAAAGTGGCGGAGTGGAAGAAGGTGGCCAAGGTGATGGACAGGTTCTTTATGTGGATCTTCTTCGTAATGGTCTTCCTCATGAGCATACTCATCATTGGAAAGTCTCCATGAAAACCAAGCGCCCTGATTGGGTGTTGTAGAATGTAAATGTAACTTATGTAAGGTGTAAAGGTATCCACCCTGGCCACTTTATCGGAACCTGAGTGGCTCTGCTGGTCAACAGGTCAGAGCTCCTAAAGGAAGCTGTGTTGTTGTTTGATGTGACTATGTATTTAGTTTGATTTGTTACTGTTATGGATATTCTATGTATTAGTTAGACCATCGCTAAGGGGAATTCCACCAATCCACCATAGCATTTGTTAACAAACTTTACTAGAGTGGGTTTGGTGGGACACAGATTAAAGTGGTGGTGAATGGAACCAGATGTCTCGAGCACAAACACAGCCATTGTATCTCCTCTTCAACCATAATGAAGCTCACCATCTCTCTGAGTGTTTCTATGGAATAGTGATGATGATAGGATAGTGAATTTGAAGTAAATCACTTTGGGGGACTATTTTGCCTCATAATACCCTGCATGTACCCGTCCACCATGAACAGGTTTAGTATTAGGACCAAAATCTCAGGCGTCAGGCAGCATCTTCATCATCATCTCATGTCTGTGAGGGAGCTTTTAGAAAAAAAACAGACATCTGGTTCCATTCACCACCATTGTGACCAGTTCTGAAACCACTCGGAACAACTTTGTGACATCATAACTGTTTACTGATTCATAACAATTTGGTTGCATTTCCCTTTAAATTTGGCCCTCCCTAAATAATGGACCTGAATGGTTGGTAAGTCTTCTAAACTGGGCAGCAAGTGTGAAGTTCATGACGTTCTGCTGTCAGACGGACTATAACCTATGCCACAGTGTACTAGACCAAGTATCAGACCGAACACACACACACACATCTATAAGGAGTGTACCTGGTGCGTGTCAGGTAACTGGATCTGAAACTGGACTCTGGACACTCCCTCACCCATGCCCTCACCCCATACTAATTATTTTTGTATAGAAATCAAAAGTGCTGCATTGTTAATGGCAGGCCGGCAGGGGTAAGCCAATATGAGCATGAATTATGCAGCCTAATGTACCTCCGTGCTCCAGCTCAACCACCTCCAGACCTCCTGCCTTGGGCTTCTGCTACATAGCAAAATGGAGGACAGATCAACTGTTCCACTCATTTCAGGTGGTGTGCTTTTTTGAGCTGTCCGTTCTCGTTTGGCACTGTTACTTCTAAAGACCTGTCGATGAAGAACAGCCTGGAAGCACCTGGGAAAAGCATCAGCATGGCTTTCACCAAGCTCTGCTCAAGCTTTACCATGTAATCACAGGGAGAAATATTAATAAGCGCAAAGTGACTTAAGTATTACCAACCTGGAGGCTGTTATTTTCTTAATTATAACTTTAATAAAATAAACATTGCCTCAATTCTGTCTGATGTGATTGGCTTGATGAAAGGTGGAAAGCTCTTAAGCTTGGTTTTGATCTCTGTGGCCCCACACGTTGCCAGGAGTCGCAGTTCTTCCTGTTCTCCACTAGAGGGCAGCATCCTCCCTGTAACCACACTGACTGCAATTCACAGTGTGTCCTGACTCCTTTCTATCAGAGACAACCTTAACATGTGGGTATTCTTTGGGGTAGAAAAGCTAACCTTCACTCCCCACATGCATCAGTGAGCCTTGGATGCCCGAGATTCTGATGCGGAATCTTCAGTTGTCTTTCCTTGGTACTAACTGCTGCAGACCTGCATCACTCCACAAGATCTGCTGTTTTGGAGTCGCTCTAGCCATCACTTGTCAAAAGTACTCAGATCCTTACTCTCCTGCTACCAGCACATCCACTTCACATCAACTGCGCAATATATCCCACCGCCTGAAAGGGGACAGTGGTGTTTATATTATGGTTGATAGGTGTATGGTTTTCTATAGTGTTTATACCTGTGTGTGTGTATGTTAATATTTCTATTCTAATATATGAATAAAATTGCATAAGTCGAGGCCTGATTAGCAGCCTATTGCAGAAGTTTCCAGTCTTTAGTAGCTCTGCTACACCCAAGTGATTATTTATGTCATCTCAAAATTAAAAGCTGCATGACCGAGGTCACATCCACATCACATCTGCTGGGTTACAACTTGGCTCATGGTCCTAAGGGATCGTTATAAGAGTGAGAGCGAGAGTAGTAGTAATGATGGGGCAGGCAGTGCCGTGTACTAGGCCCTGGCTGCCTGCAGGGCACAATGCGTGAGCTATAATCAGGCAGAGGCAGCAGGAGGGGAGAGTGCGCTGAATTACTGAGAGCCGCTCTGGCATGAAAGTGAATGGCACACGGATAACTGAAAAAGAGTCCGGCTGGACGGCTGCATATTGTTCTGAGAGACTACACAAGGCAATGAGAGCTGATAAGAAATGTGTGTTGCAGTGGAAGTGCTCCAGTGCACTTTTAGGTGCTAATGTGATATTAAATGAAAGATAATCAATAGTGCAAGTGAATTCAAGAAAAACAAAACAAAAAGAATGACCTGCATCGCTTTCTGTAGTGCTAGGAATGGTAAAAAATAGGACCAAGAATCCATCTGAGGAGAAGCAGAATGTATAGCTGTGTTCCCATTCCAGCTCTTGTGCCCTTGGTACTGATACGGTTCAGCTAATGAGTCAAGGATGCAAAACAGTTGATCTGCATTTGGAATGGCACCGTTATTGCTGACATCACAGCTCAGCTCTAGAGCCCCATTTAAGGTCTGTCTCCATGTCTCTGATAACTTTTCCATTTCATCTTTGGCACAACAAACTTTTCCTCAAAAACAAGCAGAAACCTGGATTCATCTGACCACAGCAAGCAGTCTCCACTGTCTTTTGACCGGTTTGAACTCATTTAGAAATGAAGTCTGTATTTCTCCTTGTGTAATAGACTTTCAAGTTATTTATTTTTTTTCAGCAGAAAACTGTGGCTTTTCCAAAGTCTTCCTGAGCACCAGGGGGCGATATTAATGATGGTTCGTCATGCAAGACCTTCTGAGGGCTCAATGGTTGCCATCCTTGTCCTAAGGTGACAGATTTCTCTGGATTCTGTAAATCTGTTCACAGTATTATGTACTATAGATGATGAAAGTTCTTTAGTGATGCCATGACCCATATGTGCTTGCAGACACCATCTACATCATCATCATCATCATCATCATCATCATCATCATCATCATCATCATCATCATCATCTTCTTCTTCTTCTTCTTCTTCTTCTATTTAGTTTATTATATTAATAATATTATAATAATATATATTAATATTATATAGTCTATAATAGTTCTTCTATTTAGGATATTAGTGTTAGTTGGGAAAAGGTGCTTGGAAAGTAGGTCTTTGCAAAATATCGCAAAATATTTTCCTGACATTAACTTTGTTGTGATTCACAAAAAATGGCAAGGAATTAAATCTATTTATTTGGAATCAAATAGCATTCTGCTCCAGTGAACAGTGGATGTGACAACACCTGTAATGCTCATTGTGCTCTGATTTTAATGGAAACATATACCAAAGGTGTTTTTTTGCAGTGTAACACCAGCTGGTCTGTGACTTATTGGGACGCAGCCCGGTTTATCCTCTCGTACCATCCCAAAGACACGCCCCTCGTTTGCATAGCGTTACCATGGTACCCGGCGCTGAGAGTGCGAGCGGGATGTTGTTGTCGCCAGAGGCGCTTATTTATCTTCACTGAAGAAGTTAGTCGGATTGTTTTGTTCGACTAGAAACAAACTAAAACAGGGATAATTCACCAAAAGCTGACCCACATCTTTATAGGAGGGAGTATCTGAGCTGTAACCAGTCGTCCCTGGCAGTAAGGAATAAGGAGGGCAGAGATTTTAGTGGAAAGTTAGTGAATTGCTAAGTTGCATGCTAGCTTAAAGATTAACCTAAATATGTTCTCATTTCTGGAGGAAAACTTGGATAAAGAGGTTTCGCTGCCTGTCTGGTAAGTATAACCCTGTTAGATGTGTATAACTTGCCATAACTGTAGTATTATTCAAGTTTCAAGCAGTTTTTTGTCACAAACCCACTTAAAACAATGTTTGTGTATTGGCTTAACTTAGTTCTAGACATAAAACAACAGTAGAGAAAAAGCATAAAGTTAAATATAACAGTATACACACACTATATTACATCTGTAAATAAGTGTATTTACAAAACAAGTCGCAGAAATATATACAAATACATGAAATATATAAAGTGGCATTGTGTGTACTGGTTAGTTGGAATGTACAATTAAATTGGTTTGTATTGATGCATCGACCAAAACAGCGCATGAGCCAATGTATTGATGACACCTAAAAATCAATTTTTCTTCATTTTCCTATGTGCTGTGTTTTGCACCAATAAAATGCTTTTGCTACATTTGCTACTTTTATTTGCATTTGTGAATTTATGTAAATATTCACTTATATGTGATAAATATATACTGACATATTTCATTCAAATGTGACTGGGAAGAAGCAGCACCTAAAAATTGCTGTGTATGTTCATCGCACTATAAATTAAATACCATGTGGCAGTGTTTTGAACTTGCTTTTGACTGGACTGACGTATTTGACCTTTAATGATATGTTTTTATATTAGTCGTATTTGAAACTGAGCTGGCTTTGGACTGTGACAGACGATTAAACAGCTGAGATAAAAGGCAGGTGTTTTGAGAACAGATTGTTTTGCTGTGATATTTGGAGGTTAAAAGGACCATGTCTGATGAGTATAACCCACTGTAAAGTTAGCGAATGCTTTTTTAAAGCTTGGCAGCTGATCCAGTATATTAGCGTTAGTTGGAAAAAGGTGCTTGGAAAGTAGGGCTTCGCAAAATATTGTCTGTTAATCATTATTGTGATTTTGAAAACTGCAATTTGCAAATAATCCTATCACAGTGTTTCTGACAGAGTGACTAATCACAGCTCCAGCTGGCTGTTTTGATAAATCAGGTATAAAATGTTACTTATTTTTAACCATAAAGTTCTTGATTGGCTCATGTGTTTTATGGAGTTATTTTTTTCCTTACAGTTTCAAAGCTGGAGGATATCTGGAGTACTGGAGAATTACATTTTTTTTCAATCATTCATTCTTACGTGACCCTGTGTTTGTTCCTTATAACTAAACAGACTGTGCCTTTAAGACTGATATATGTAAATGAGCTCTTTTCTGATTGGCTGCCTTGTATTGCAACACTACTGTAAAAACAAATTTGGGTTTTACAGTCACCATGGTTCCACTAATCTTCAGATACTAAGTGAACATAATCAAAAAACATGGGGCAGGGCTGCACATGGCTAAGCGAGAGGTGGATTAAGAAGATATATGTAAATCTGTTGGCTTTGTGACGTCACAAAAACTATGGTTTACAAACAGGCTCAGGTTACTTTAATATTTAATAATACATAATATGGGCCCTTTGATGTGCTGAAAGGTTTTGCAGTTGCAAAATGTAGCATTATAATAGCAATAATGATATTTTGTCCATATCTGTAAGTGCATCAATCTTCTGCTATTGCTGGTTATGAACATGTGTAAAAGATAAAACCTCTTATCTTTATTACTTAATTACCATGTGAGCATTGCCTGGGTTACGCAAAGTTTGCATCCAGTCTAATATCACAAATCTTTCCAGGTCCAAGCTGATTTTGCTGGCAGAAGAGGTCAGGCACAACGAAAAAATGAAATATACCTAGAGGATATTTTAGAACCCATTTGTCATCTCATAATCTTTATTGACTTGTTTTTGGTCTTTGCCGAGCTTAACTAGCCATTTTCACCTAAAAAAAACTGAAGCCTATACAAAATAACCACCAGTCTGAGGTGTTAGAACATGTTTGGTATTTTTAGTTGGTAATACTTTCAGGTTTACTGTATGTGTAGTTCCTCGTATTTTATTTGGCTTTAACTTCATTGTGTTAGGACAGCATGGAGGTGCAGTGTTTAGTGCTGTAGCCTCACACCAAGCAGGTCCTGGGTTCAGTCCCCTGGTGCCTTTCTGTGTGGAGTGTACAAGGTCTGTTTGGGTTTCCTCCCACAGTCCAAAGGCTTGTGGTTTAGGTTAAATGGCTACTGTATATAGCCAGTGTGTGTGAATGGTTGCCTGGTCTGTGTTGCCCTGTGATCGGTTTGCCTCCTGTCTTGGGTGAACCCTGCTTTGTGTCCTTATTGTCACCTGGGATCGGCTCCAGCTTCCTCAAAAAATCCGAAATGAAATGAAAATGAATGTGTGTTGTGTTTTTCCAGCTCCTGGACTGCTTATCAGTTGCTCACCTTTCTCTGTCGAGCTTCAGTTTTTCTTTTAGACAAACAGCTTTAACACTCTTTTCTTTGTTCTGTCTGTCAATGCTGGATGCACTTAGAAACTTCACTGCAGTTCTATAGGGATCTCAACCCTTGAGGATTTTCTTTACAGATATTCGGCTTTTCGAGTACCAGAGAATTCAAAATCCCTTTTTCAGTAGGATGTTAAGTATTAGCCTTTTAAAATCTAGGTTTTATTATATTCTTAAAGGGGAATTACAAATGTGGACATTATTTTGTAGTAGCATATACCCCTCCAAATATATGGGTGGAAATTTAGGCCCAAAAGCTTCTCCAGACTCTCATAGAACAATGTCTCAATGTCTCAGGCATCAGGCAGTGTCTTCATCACCGTTTCATCACGTCCCAAACACCTGACATTTAGCTCAGCTGTTAAATTGGCTGTTGAGGTCGAAACCAGATGCCTTCATGTTCTCACATGCTATTTCCTTACCTACCTAGTAGGAATGTAAATCACAAGTTTCTTCATGATTTGATTCTACATCAATTATTTTAGCCAACGATCTGTTTAATTTTGAAACTTTAAAATGACTCAGACTGTGAGAGGGCTTCTAGAGGAATCAGATGTTAAATTCCATTCTACTAGCTCTGAGTAATGTGCAATACTTGAGAAACACAATCCTGACCGTCATTCTCGCACATTCCTTTATTGTGTAAACGTATTCATTCCCTTCTTGTTCTCTTTTGCCTTTTAACATATTTCTCTCTATTTACTGTATACGTAACTTTTTCCTTGTGTAAATTTCTTCTCTCGTCCAGTCTATTTGTTTTCCTTTGATTAAGTTTGGAATGTTCAGGGTATATTTCATTATGTGCTACAGTTGTAAAACCATATATGTGATAAAATGAACAATCTTCAATCTTCACACCAAACTCACACTGAACAACTGCATGTGCATGTTTAGTTATGCTGTTATGCTTAGTTGTGATTTTTTCCACTTTAAGGTCTATATTCAGTCATTTTAATGAATAATGTGGTGCATTGTGTAAAACTAATGTACTGTAATTTATCCAGTACAGACAGTTGTTCTGTCTCGTTCACACAGGGGGCACAGGGTGTAGACTGGAGTGGAGACCAGAGGAAGCAGCATGGTTAAACACAGAGCTCCTCGGCGCTCTTCATCCCACTCCTCCAAATGTGCCCCACACATCTCCAGCTTTGGAGATTCCTCCCTGCTGGAGCAGGACAGGGGGGATCCAGCCCCTCTGGTCCAGAAGACCGAACTCCCCAGTGCCCAGCCCCAGCCTGAGCCATGTGCTCCAAGCTACATCCCTGACCACGTCTATCTCCATGCTGCTGCCATCTTCCAGAGCACGCACAAAGAGAAAGCTGCTGCCCACCGGCTCATCAGCTATGGAAAAAGGTCAGGAGTCACGGTGCCAGAGGCCAAGGATGAGGTCTCGCAGAGGTGGGCCTACGAGCTGGCCTTCAACACGCTCAAATGTAAGTGGGAAGAAATTAACTGAGGTGATGATTAAGTAGCCATCATCTTTTGCTAAGGGGGTATTAAAGCAATGGTTCAGCAAACCTTTAAGTTGACACAGCCATTTTCACAAATACAGGAGTTCCATTCCTCCGAGCGCAACGTAACTCGATTTTCAACGTCACAACTCAGAACTCATGCATGTGATGCTGCTGCTGAGGCTTTATCAAACAACTCTGGGCTTTATTAACAGCCAGCAACATGCATGAACGAGTAACACTCATATACAGTCTAGAATTTTGGGCACCCCTTCATAAATAACAGATTCTGTAATTGAAAACATGTTAACGCAGTCTCTCTAGGAAAAAATAAACATTGTTTTCAGCAAACATTGATGCATAGTTACTTTTTATGCCATAAATTAAATGAAAATAAAAAAAATATTATGGCACTGGGCAAAGTTTTGGGCACCCTACATAATCAGTACTTAGTAACACCTCCTCTGGCAGATATCACAACTTGCATATGCTTTTATAGCAGCTAAAAGTCTTTCAGTTCTTGTACCTAGGATTTTCTCTTATTCTTCCTGCAAAAAGCTTCTAGTTCTGTAATATTCTTTGGTCGTCTTGCATGCACAGCTCTTTTAAGATCTACCC
>JBBIGC010000029.1:2957951-2969172 GCA_037576955.1 Lepidarchus adonis
GAGAGAGGGAGGGAGAGAGAGAGGGAGAGAGAGAGGGAGAGACAGACAGAGATAGGGAGAGAGAGGGAGGGAGAGAGGGGGAGAGACAGACAGAGATAGAGAGAGACGGAGAGAGAGGGAGGGAGAGAGAGAGAGGGAGAGACAGACAGAGATAGAGAGAGAGAGAGGGAGAGAGGGATGGGTTTGTGTGTTGTACTCCATCACCACACGTCTCACAGGTTGACCCTCATCAGTTCCATGATCTTCTTGTTCCGTGTTTGTCGAGTCGAGTGCTGGACGTGTCCAGTTAATGAGACGTGCAGACTCAGCGTTTAGCATCTCCAGCTCCACCCACTGGCTTGGACTCCACACCACCAACACTGGGAGGGTGGAGGAGAGCATGCGCTACCTCTGAGTGAAACCCCATCACATCTTTCTGAACTGCTGCTTCTTCACTGGAGAACATCGTGGTCCTGGAGGAGAACACGGTTCTGTAACTGACAGATGCAGTGTGAGTGATGGGAGGAGAAGTCAGGACCACTCTACCCAGAGAGAGCAAAACCAGTGTGTGTGTGTGTGTGGGGGGGGGGACTAAAGTAAGTGAACCCTTAGGATGATCCTCTAATGTGAAGGTTAAACCAGAGTCTGGTGTTTTCAGTCAATGGGATGAGGATCATGTGTGAGTGTGAGACCAGGTTCTATTTAAAGAACCGAGCGAAGTCTGCATTCCAGCATAAGAACCTTATTCCATCTGTGAAACATGGTGGTGGAAGTGTTCTTGTTTGTGTCTGTTTCGCTGCATCTGAGTGGGAATTCTGAACTAAACTGGAAAATACCAAATACAGTCCTGCTCTAATCCAGCTGAGATGTTGAGGAAAAACCTAAAGCTTCTTCTCGTGAAGAAACCCACCACCATCCATGTTCTGCCAGCGAATCAATGTGCAGCATTTACCACAGATGTTTAGGTCTCACCACACACTGGACACTGAACACTTACTCTGGACACGTGTTATTGGATCTTTTCTTTTATAAACACATGAGCAGATGTTGTGACTTGTGTAAGATCAGATGATGAGGAGCCTTCACCTAAACACGTACAACAGTTTAAAGGGTTCACAAACTTTTAAGCACCGCTGTACTTTTCTGAATTACTGCACTGCTCACAGTCTCACTGATGTCCCACTGTTTCTCTAGTGTCTGGAACCATGCAAGGCATCATGGGACCTGAAGGAGAACCAGTGTCAGGACCTGTGTGAGGTAAGACTGCCCAGCGTCCAACCTACAATACTGCCCTTCAGTATTACTGTCATATACAGTTTTAGACCAGCCTATGTCTCTCTGTCTCTCTCTCGCTCTCTCTCTGTCTCTGTCTCTCTCTCTCTGTTTCTCTCTCTCTCTCTCTGTTTCTCTCTCTCTCTGTCTCTGTCTCTCTCTCTCTCTCTCTCTCTCTGTTTCTCTCTGTTTCTCTCTCTCTCTGTTTCTCTCTGTCTCTCTCTCTCTCTCTCTCTCTCTCTCTCTCTCTCTCTCTCTCTCTCTCTCTCTCTCTCTGGGCTTGCATAATCACTTGGGTCTCACTGGTCCAGAGGAAGCGATCCATCTCCTGTGTGACACAGAGAAAAAGTGAGTGAAAGAGGAGAAAGCATGTTGGGAAGAGGACGAACCTGAGCGAGTACATCTTCCACTGTCCTCTGGTTGACTACAGGCTTCAGGACTTAAAACCAGTACAGGCATCTTTCTGTAAAATGAGTAATCACGGCTGTATTCAGCTGTGAAATCAGTACATGCTAACATCTTTGAGTGTAAAGTAAGTGCAAACTATAGTCTTCAGGTGTAAAATAAGTGTATACTTCTGTCTTCAGGTGTAACATAAGTGTGTACTACAGTCCTCAAGTGTAAAATAAATGCATACTACTGTCTTAAAGTGGAAAATAAGTGTATACTGTTGTATTCAACTGTTAAACAAGTGCATATACAGTCTTCATATGTAAAATAGGTGTAAATTACAGTGTGCAGGTGTAACAAATGTTCATTCTTTGGGCTTCAGGTGTGCAGTAAGTGTACATTGCCTTCTTCAGGTGTAAAATGAGTGCAAACTGCAGTGTTCGTAGGTAAAATAAGTGCATACTAAAGTCTTCAGTCTTCAGAGTGCACACTTCATTCAAGTGTAAAACCAGTGCATACCACATTCAAATGTACAATGAATATACTATCTTCAGGGGTAAGATAAATACATGCTACAGTCTTCAAATGTAAAATAAGTGCACATTACTAACATCAGGTGTAAGAACAGTGCACACTACGTCTTCAGTTGTGAAGTAAGTGTACAGTAAAGTTTTCAAGTGTAAAATAGTGAACATTAGTCTTCATGTGTAAAATAAGCGCACACTTAAACTTGCACTTCAAGTGTGAAAAAAGTCTATATCATCTTAAGATGTAAAACAAGTGCACACTGCAGTCTTCCGGTTTAAAATAAGCATACAGTACAGTCTTCAGATGTAAAATAAGTGTACACTATAGTCTTCAGATGTAAAATAAGTGTACACTATAGTCTTCAGATGTAAAATAAGTATTAAAAACGTGTACACTGCACCGTTCAGATGTCAAATAAGCATACAGTATGGTCTTCAGATTTAAAATAAGTGTACATTATAGTCTTCATATGTAAAATAAGTGTACATTATAGTCTTCATATGTAAAATAAGTACATTATAGTCTTCATATGTAAAATAAGTACATTATTGTCTTCAGATGTAAAATAAGTACATTATAGTCTTCAGATTTAACATAAGCATACAGTACAGTCTTCAGATGTAAAATAAGTGTACACTATAGTCTTCATATGTAAATTAAGTTTTAAAAATGTGTACACTGCACCGTTCAGATGTAAAATAAGCATACAGTACAGTCTTTAGATTAAAAATGTGAGCAACATTCAATATTATTCATATTATTAAAATTAATACAAACCCAATTCCCAAGACATCAAATTTAAATACTTTAGGTGAATTGTCTTTATCTAAATGAGACTCATCCTGTTGTTTGTTGGTGTTTATCTAAAAATAGACTTCCCCTGAGGGCATGTTCCCACGCAGCACTCGTCTGAAGAGTTGGTTTGGTTTTGTGGTATAAAAATAACTTCCTGTAATTACTAGAAATAATTTTTGCACTGTGTAGTGGGTGTGTTTACCTTTTTAAAAAACTAAAGGCTGTGGTAATTTGTGGTCAGGGCATTGTGCCATGCCACTGCATCTGTGCGCTGATCACTGAAATGTGGCACCACTTTCTCCTGCTCTGAGCCTCTGGCTCTCAGTTTAGTCATAGATCTGACACTTTTATCTTCAGCAGATCAGATTAGTCAAACCTAGCGTACTCATAAACATCTGGGTGAGCGAGGATCTGTTTTAAACTGATCTGAGAGCAGGTCAGGTTTTGCATATGTCCAGCAGGTGGGTTGAACATGGTAGTGGATTACATGACGGACTGTGTCTCTGTGTTTGAATGTCTATAACATCGATAGTGTCAGAAATAACCAGGGGCAAACCAGAGTGCCCCCAAATCCACCCTATTCTGATTCAGTTTCAGTGTCTGTGAAGCATCATTTGCCCTTGTTTTTATATCCAGATGTTCCAGAATGTCCAATTGTCTGCGATTGTAGATGCCCAGGTGACTTAGTGTCTAGGTGCCACATGTTTCTTTCCCACTGAATATCCCGGTGTCTTCATTTTTATGACCCTGAGCATCCAGGTGCCTTAGATTTCATCCAGGTGTCTACTTTTTTGTGCCTGAATGTCCAGGTGCCTTAGTGTTCAGGTGCCTTAATCCTTACATGCCCAAGTGTCCAGGTGCTTTCAGTTTCATGCACCTGAGTGTGCAGGTGCCTTAGTGTTCAAATCTTGCAGTGTTCAAAACAAGCAGGAGCATAGAGCAAAAGTCTGTGTGTGTGAGTGTGTGTGTGTGTTTGTCATTGTGAACACACCACAGAACCACAACGAACTGCAACCTCTGACACTGTACCTTGCTGAAGAGCACCTCAGTGGTACCTTTACTGAACCAGTGGCCTTTTAATCAGAGGGGCAACCATTACAGTACCCCTGTGTGTGTCTGTCTGTCTGTCTCTCTATATGTCTGTGGAGAAAAAAAATTATTGGCGCCTTCGCTGATTTTGTAAGTTTTCCACCTGGTCTATCATTTTAATGGTAGTTTTGTTAACAGTAAGAGAGAGAATCCAGAAAATCACATTATGTAAAATGATTTTATTTCACTGAGTGAAATAAGTATTGATTTAGGTTTGCGCACATAGCGGGAGGAAATTTGGTCCATTCCTCTTTGCAGATCAGCTCAAGATTTTACGGTGAATGGTCCTGTCCATCCTGTTTTTCAGGGGTCATAGTCAGCCAGCCTTCCTCCAAACACGACCAGTTGTTTTCAGGCTGAAGAGCCTGATTTTGAACCTCGTCGGCCTCTTATTACACTGTAATGAGTTGTAATGGTGTAAATGAATGCAGCCCAGTATCACGTCTCACTGTCTAACAGTCAGTTTCTTTCTGTTTTCCCTCTTTCCCCACCACCTCTCCCCGCCCCCATCTGTCAGATAACCGCAGTATGTCGAGAGGCCGCACTCTGCGCCCTTCAGGAGGACATCAAAGCAGAGCACGTCACTGTCCACCACTTCCACTCTGCCCTTACCGCAATAAAGCCTCGCGTTCCAGACTCCCTTCTCCAGTCCTATGTCTCCTACCAGCAGCAGCACGGAGTCCGGCCCCTCTGCTGAGGGTGGGGTGGGTAGGTAGATGAGGTGGAACCACTCGTTTGGCCCAACACACCCAAATAAGGGCAACTGGATGCCGAAGAACCCGAACAGGACCTTCTTTACTCTTGGTTTTCCTCTGTATCAGATCAGCAAATTAAATAAACGCACCCCCCCTCCCCCCACTCCTGTGTGGTTGTTAAATTATTTACTTGGAAAGAAATGGATCTTGGACCCGAAAAAAGTCATCCGGTCTCTGATGAATTATGGGCCCATAAAAAGTTTTATTTGATCACAAATTGGGAGTTTTATGGCCGTGAAGTCTTCAGCTTTATGCATTTACTGCGGAGCGATTCTGAGCAGCGGGCAGAACGAAGCGGCAGGAGATTAAATGTGACGTGATAAAATGATGCCTTAAAACATAAACACTAATGAAAAATAGATATACGCCCATCAGCCATAACATTAAGACCACTTGCCTAATACTGGGCAGGCGGCCCCATTCTGTCAGAGTCGGGAGCTCCTCTCCTCCTCCACAAGCATCAGTGAGCCTTGGGTGCCCATGACACTATTTTAGAGATGCTCTGGCTAACTAGTGATTTCATTACAGTGACACCTGAGGAGTGGGATATATTATCAGTCAGTTCTTGAAGTTGATGTGCTGGATTGTGATGGCTGAAGCATCTACAGAACTGCAGACCTTGTGGAGAGTTCCAGGTCTGCAGTAGTTGGTACCTACCAAAGTGATCAAAGGAAGGACAACTGAGTCATGGGCACCCAAGGCTCACTGCTGCATGTGGCGAGTGTGGTGTGATCCCAAAGAGCAGCTCCTGTTCTACCAAATGTTAATACAGGCTCTGGTGGAATGGGGTCAGTACACACACACCACAGTCAGAGCTGTTCTGCAAGCACAACGGTGACTCATGAGCATGAGCTCCAGGAGAATTTACTGTAACAAGGTTTCAGGAGTAAAAGTTTTGTTCTGAGACTATTCGCTCATTCTTTGCAGAGAACATGCTTTATGCAATTTCTCATTCACAGTATTCACATTGTTGTAAATATTTTATTGTATCTTTTCATGGGACAAGATGGAAGACATGACATGACTTACAATGTAAAGTAGTTCATGTACAACTTGTATAACACTGTAAATTTGCTGTCCCCTCAAAATCAATCCACACACAGCCATTAATGTTTAAACCGCTGGCAACAAAAGTGAGTACACCCCTAAGTGAAAATGTCTCAAATTGTAAATATTTTGTGTGGACAGTATTATTTTCCAGCGCTGCCCTAACTCTATTGGGCATGAAGTTCACTAGAGCTTCACAGGTTGCCATTGGAATCACTTATACATCTATTTTCAAAAGACAACCTCTGGATATGACACTGAGCACATGCACTCAAGGCCTGTCCTGAGTGGAACCTGTCCTGTTAAACCACATGGTCTTGGTCACTGTGCTGCAGCTCAGTTTCAGGGTGTTGGCAGTCTTCCTACAGCCAAGACCATCTTTATGAGCAATATTTTTTTTCCAGATTCTAAGAGAGTTCTTTGCCGTGTGGTGCTATGTTGAACTTCCAGTGACCAGTATGAGTGAGTGTGAGAGTGATAACACAATTGAACACACCTTCTCCCCATTCACATCTGAGACCTTGTAACACGTCACATGACACTGGGGAGGAAAAATGGCTAATTGGGTCCAATTTGGACATTTTCACTTTGAGCTGTACTCACTTTTGTTGCCGAGCAGTTTAGACATTAATGGCTGTGTGTTGAGTTATTTCGAGGGCACAACAAATTTACACTGTTATACAAGCTGTACACTGAGTACTTTACATTGTAAAGTCCAATGTGTCACATTTACAATGTGAGGGGTGTACTCACTTTTGTGAGATACTGTATTTAAACGTTATACAAAAATACAAAATGTGCTGTTACTGTTGCACAGATTTTGTGCCTTATTTTTAATCCCAATATTGTTGTGTTTTTATCCAGATATGCATGTACACACTAAATATGTATTCAAATGTGCAGAAGTGTGTGTGTGTGTGTGTGTGTGTGTGTGTGTGTGTGTGTGTGTGGTCAGTGCTGATGGTCAGTAATAATAATGGTCAAATTAATTGCCCTTAAATAATGCTTAAATAATTGTCAGTACTGGTTGTCATTTATAGTATTGGTCGGTAGTGATGGGACAGTAGTGATGGTCGGTAATAATAATGATAATGAGATTAGATAATGAGATTAACCTTGATGAGTTCGCCGCCGCTGCCCCGGATCAGAAGCTTCGCTTTATTCCACTTTAGGCCCCGCCCCTCGCCCCGCCCGCGCTCCTCATCCAATGGGCGCAGAGCGGATGCACCGTGTCCGGTTTCAGCACTCCGAGGCGGAGCTGCGCTCCCATTCATTAACGCCGAGCGGGGAGAGAGGGGGAGACAGAGAGAGAGAGAGGGATAGAGAGAGAGTAGCTCCGCTTCGTTCACACGACGGAGAGAAAGGAAAAAAGACGAAAACGAAAACACGCGAACGAGAAGCAGAAGCGTTTACGCAATATTTATTCGGTGTTTTCTCTCTTTTCACCCAAACGCTGGCGGACTTACGCAGATGTACCCGGATGTACGTGACGTTCAGGCGAGACGGCGAGCGAAAGTGAAGGACGGAGAGGAGCTGTTGTGTTTTTTTCTGTTTATTTATTTTCATTTGCTCTTTTTCTCTCTGTACGTGAATGCTACATCGTTCTTGGACTAAAGGGGATTTTCCTTTTGACTTTGCAACCCGCCGCCCCACACTAACGGGCTTTATTATTATCATCAATAATATTATAAACAATATCCGCTGCTGTTATTTTCACCATCGAGGATTTAACGCTTTTTTGGGGTCAGATCGTCAGTTTGGAATATCAGGACTCCTTTTGTATATGGATGTACATCGAAAAGCGTGAGAGTTTTTCATTTCTATCGTTTTTTTCATGGTTTTTTGCGTTCTCCGGATGGAGCAGAGCAGCAGTGGCTGATGGAGTCCGAGCCGTGCACGAGCGCATATAGGTGCGTAGTAGAGAGAAACACCCCACGCTGTGCTTCCCTTTCGGTCTTCTGCATCGAACGCGTCTCGTGCTCTACTCGAAGCGCGAGGTTTCTCGCGTGCAAAACAGAAAAATAACGTGTTCTCGGAACTGAGAGCACTTTTTTTCTTTGCTTTTGCACTGCGTGGCCCAAAAGCGGAGGGGTGTGTGTGTGTTCCACTGCATGCTAGCTTAGGGGTAGGTTGACTGCCAGAGTTTTGTTACAACACCGCCTCCTTCCAACCCCTCCTCGCGCGTTAACTACCAAATACCCCTCCCCCCACAGGGCTTGTTTTCATTCATAAGTTACCCCCCTCCTCTTGGGATAGACTGGGCCCTGCAGTAGCAGAGATGCTCCACTAGAGGGCGCACAGACAGCCGTGGGATGTGACTGGGATAGTTTGCAACAGATGGTGCATTTTAGGGGGAAAGATGCCTGTGTGACATGCATTTTTTCTTAACCGAGGGCACTACCTTGCTCTACTGAGACAGAATTAAGGGCTCTTGGTTAACAGGACACAGTTTTCTGGGGAAATGCCCATATTTAGTCATCTGGAGGTGTAGGTGTGTGTTATTTATGAGCATTGATGGGTAAATTTGTTACTTCTGACAGACAGACATTTGTAGATGTGAGTAGAAAGGTGCGAATGGCTGTAGGAAGTCGCCCATTTGAGTTTCATGCTGAGTCTTAATGGGCCAGCTCTGTCCCTTTTGATATTTTTAAAGACCGTCAGAACAGGTTGCACATGTTTTCTTGCAGTTAAAACCATCAAAATAACGTGTGTGCTTTTCTTATTGTCAGGTCGTCCGATGAGCCTAGAGTCTGCGCTTGCGCAGGGAGTCGCTGATCAGGTCAGATGGATCGTCGCGGTCACCGCGGAGTCGCTGGCTCGGTGGCGGTGATCCGGGAGCCGCCAGCCAGAGATCGTCTGGACCTGGACCTGTCGGCTGGGGCCATCCTGTCCTTGGAGCAAATAAGAGCCATTCGCTCGTCCAACGAGTACACGGAGGGTCCCTCGGTGGCGTCCCGCCGGCCTCCTGCCCCCACTCCCCGAATCTCTGACAAACACGAAAGGACTCACGAGGTAATCCTCGTCAACGTGAACAACAACTACGAGGCGCGACCTGCCATCTCCAGGCCGCCCGCCCTCAGCCGCTCCACGAGCATGGGCAGCGCCGGGAGCTCCGGCAGCAGTGGAAGTGGTTCTTCGGAGCAGGGCTTGCTCGCCCAGTCGCCACCGTCGCGCCACCATCACGGCAGAGCCGTTCGGACTCAGCCCAAATCTCTTAGCTCACCCATGCAGCCCCTTCTTACGACGGACGCTCTGCTGAAGCAACCTGCGTCACTTGGGGCACCCTTGGCTGGGAAGGGTGACCTGTCGCCCTCGTCGCCGCACCAGTTCATCTGCGAGCGCTGCGGGAAGTGCAAATGCAGCGAGTGCACGGCGCCCCGCGTGCTGCCCTCATGTCTGGTTTGCAATGGGCAGTGCCTCTGCTCGGCCGAGAGCCTCGTGGAGCATGGGACATGCATGTGCCTGGTCAAAGGCCTCTTCTACCACTGCTCCAACGACGATGACGATGGGGACTCTTGTGCCGACCGACCATGCTCCCTGTCCCGTCCTCGCTGCCTGCCCCGCTTCCTCTGCATGGGCCTGATGGCACCGCTGTTCCCCTGCCTGCTGTGCTATCCACCGGCCAAAGCCTGCTTGAAAGCCTGCCAGCACATTCACGACCACGTGAACAGGCCTGGGTGCCGCTGCAAGAACTCGAACACCGTCTACTGCAAGCTGCAGGGCTGGGAGCAAGGCCAAGGTCACAGACTCGGGCAGGGCAAGCCCTCCTGAGCAGGTCCAGGGCTGATGTCTGGGTTAGTTCCGATTGCAGGTGTCCACTGTAGCCCCTGACCCGGGAGGAAGAGGTTAGACTGTGATGGTGATGGAGGTTAAGGTGATCTCGCCATCAGAACTCTTCCGTAATGCGACGCCCTCTTCCTCTGCCGGTCTGCTGCTAGGAGAACGAATAATCAAAACCACTTTGTCACTTCTGACTTTGGGCAGAATGTTTGTTTGCTTGTTTGTTTGTTTATTCTTATTTTTTTAACAAACCAGTGTTTGCTTTTACCGGACTGTGGAACTGCTCAGCTACTCTTCAGAGGAGAGGGGAAGCCAATCCGGCGCCGGCTGCTTCCCCGGGAGGACGGTGCCACGGCCTCCCAGCCGATCTGTGAAGGACTGTCTGGCCAGACCATAATATGTAGCTGTTACCAGATCTCCGTAGCAACCTGGTATTGTTTGAAAAGGGATGCGGTGAACCGGGTGCATGTTGCCACGGGAAACGACCCTCCCTCTCTTAGTATTCCCGGACAGAAATGATGGCAATTACGGACGGGTGTCTTTCCATCCACCGTTCAAAACACTTATCCAACACACTCCGCAGCATTCAGACTTTTTGTTCCTTTTTTTCTTGTACTTTTGTAAATTGTATGTTCAAATTCATAAGAGAAAATTGTGGCTATTTTTGAAAAAAAGAAAGAAAAGAAAATGTCTGTTAAACTTTTTTTTTGTCATTGTAAAAATATTTATTAAGTGAAGCTCTATTATTTTATGATATTTATTGCAGAAAGACAGTCTTAGATTTCCTCATGTCTGATATAATACAGTACTGAAGAGTAAAGGGTGAGTCCAGAGAGAACGCTATGTTAACTTTACAGCAGAAATATATTAATTAACGAAAAATACTCCGTCTCATGTGTCCTTATTATTGTGTGTGTGTGTGTGTGTGTTGGCACTGGTGAGTGTAGGGAGCAATTTAGCAAATTAACTCTCGTTCTTTCATCCTTCTCTCTCTCTCTCTCTCTCTCTTGCGTAAATTGTGTGTGTGTGTTAGCATTGGCGAATGTGAAAAAAGATTCAAAGTGAACTCTGAAGGATCTCTTGTGCTCTCTCTGCAGTAAATGTGTGTAAATATGCTGAAGCGTGTGTGTGAGAGAGAGAGATTGAGGCCTTCTCTTCCCAGCCACCTGTGTAACGATCGTAAAGTGTTATCACTGCAGGCTTTTTTTTATGGCTTAGTTCCTGCTGCTACGGGCTTTGACCCGGAGTTTCTCTCCCTCTCTCCCCATCCCCCTCTTGCCCTCCCCTCCACCCCCATCGTCCCCTCCCTCTGCCTCAGTTTGCTGGAGAAGCTGCTGTAGGAAGCTGTGGTTGTTTTTGGCATGGCTGTTTCTCAACTGAGCATGAATCAAAGTGGGGGGTGGGGGTGGGGGGGGGCAAAGACTACAGCCTTAGTGTGTGTGTGTGTGGAACTGAAATGTTCAGAGCTTGTTTTTCTGTTTCTCTTGTTAAGCTTATTCACTCATGTTCCTGCACCACTGAGATTCGGGGGGGGGGGGGGGGGCCTCGAACGTTTTACCCAGAAATGGGGTTTTTTGGTTTAAAGG
>JBBIGC010000029.1:2983480-2994661 GCA_037576955.1 Lepidarchus adonis
CACACACACACACACACACACACACACACACACACACACACACACACACACACACACACACACACACACAGTTGGGAAGATAAAGTCCAGTATCAGGTTCGACATCAGTGCATCTCATACTGCAGATTACTTGGCTGCTGCTCCACCTCAGTTCCGTTAGACTTGACGAAATATCCAGGAGCCTCAGGACAATATCTTCTGACATGAAACATAAGATTCTCTTCAAAGATCAATACCAACCAGCCATAACATTAAGACCATCTGCCTAACATGGAGTAGATCCCTCATGCTGCTGAAACAGTTCTGACTGTGCTGCACTGTGTGTCTGACCTCTTTCTATCAGATCAGCATTAACATTTTCTACAACAGGAGCTGCTCTTTGAGATCAGACCACACTCCCCACATACACCAGCGAGCCTGGACCCAGTTGTTCTTCCTTGATTGACTGTTGGAAGGTACTAACTACTGCAGAGCTGGAACACTCCACAAGAGCTGCTGTTCTGGAGACGCTCTAGCCATGACAGTTTCCAGCACATCAACTTCAAGAACTGTTCACTTGCTGCCTAATTTATTCCACCCCCAGAATGGGCCGTTATAATGAAATAATTAGACAGGCAATGTTACTCACTCCACCTTGCAGTTTTGCACCCAGCAATTTTGGAGCATTCCTATTGGTCCATTTGCAGCAATGTTAAAGTTCAGCATAAGGAATCAGGACGAACCGCTTCTGCAGTAAAGCAAATATGTTTATTAAGCATTTTAATATACATCAGAAAACAAACAAATAAACAAACAAACAAAAGCTTAATATAATACAAATAAAAATGTAAAAATGGGAGGTTTAAATGTACAGGGTAAGCTATTTACAATCAAACCTCTCAAATTTCTCTCAACAAATCCCAAGGCGTGGGTGCAACAGAGACCGACAGACAGACAGACAGACAGACAGACAGACAGACAGACAGACAGACAGACAGACACGACATGCAGAGTGGCGACAAAAAAAAGAAGCAATATGGCAGGTCAACCGATGGCTTGACTCTTCTGAATACTGTCCAGAATTTATTTTCAAAGGCTCTCTCTCGCTCTCTCTCCTCTGCTACTCTTTGGAAGACCTGGGTTCTTCCTTTCTTCTCTGTTGTACAACCTTCCTTTCATTCTACCCCTCTTTTCCTTGCCAGCAGCACAAAACCGATCACTACACACCATCAGCTCATACAGATCCTCTCCTCCTTCTGCAAGCAGAGTTGCAAGGCGATTCCCTTCATTTCTAGATGCCTGTACTCATATAAAACGATTCAGTGATATTCCTCACAGCTCTGCCAGATAGTTTGACCTGCGTAAGGTGTTAAAAAGCGAGGTAAGACGCAAAATTGTCTGCCATTTTGTCAGAAACACTGAATAGGTTCACAGTCACAGACTGTTGTAATGTAACAGCTGGCTGCCCCTGCCATCCCTACACTAGGTTGCATGTGAGGAAAGCCCCTGTTAGTGTGATTTCACTCAGACCCCCTGCAGACTCTATTACATTTCCTACAGCTGGAAACAAAGACTTTTTATCAGAAACGCTGTGAAGGGGTCACAGCTGGATACACAGTGATAGAACAGAATAGAAGTATTCCCTCCCTTCCCTCCTTTCTTCAGCAGAAATTCTGCTCATCCATGAATGGAACGCCACCACCGGACCACCACTTATTTGGGTGATGGATTATTCTTAGCTACAGATAGCGGAGTAGCTAGTAGTGGGAGGTGTTTCTGCTAAAATGGCCAGTTTCTATCCCCTCTGCATGCCAGTAGGCACACCGATAAGCCATAACATTAAAACCACCAGCCTAAAATTCCCCACATGCCCATGACCCTGTGGCCACCTTGAACACTCCATGGGACCTGCTGTTCCAGCCATCACAATAAGGCTCTCAGATCCTTACTCTTGTTTCCAACACATCAACTTCAAGAACTGACTGTTCACTTGCTGCCTCATAAAGCCCGGACAGGGGCCATTGTGATGAAATAACTGAATAGTCAATGCTCTTCACTTAATGGGGGTCTTAATGTTATGGCTGATCGGTATCCCTAGGCTACATTTATTATGCTTTCAGATACTCAGAGTTCATTTGCTTTTCAGACTTCTATACCTTATACTTAACGCCCTGAAACCAAAACATGACCCGTCTGATGCCTACAGACAGAGCTGATAAAGTCAAACTGTCTGTCTGTGCGTCACTTGGGGGTTATAACTGAACAGACAGAATTGTATGCAAGAAAAAGTGTCTTAACAAGTAAAAGCACTTTAATGAGGAATTCCATGCTTCTTCCTCTCTTAATTTCTACATTATTCAGTGGTTAAGGAGATTCAGTGGGTTTGTCATCATCATTTTTACAGTGGTGAATTGATCCAGACATCTGGATCCTCTAAAAGATCCTCACAGGCATGAGATGGTGATGAAGATTTCACCTGATGCCAGAGACATTGTTCTACCAGAGACTGTATGACCACCACAGTGATTTAGTTCAGATTCACTATTTCACCATCACCATTCCACAGAAACACTCAGAGGAATGTGGAGCTTGACTGGGAATGGAAAGAAGATACAATGGCTCTATTAGTGTTGGAGACATCTGGTTCCATTCACCACCACTGTGAATTCCCATTCCAACCAAACCTGCTGTGCATGACTGAATTACAGAAATTAGGAAAAAGTGTGTATTTCCTCATAACATAGGTAATATTTCTGATATTTAATATTAATCTCTGCGAATGTTGTGAGAGTGTTATAAGGATGTTTAATCATTTCTTACTCATTTTTTACATTTTGTTTCATGACAGTAAGCTTGCAGGGCATGATATCAGACAGTGTAGTAAGATCATATTGATCAATAAGATAATTTTATATAAGAAACAATGTTGCGTATTTGGAAATATTAGATATATCACTTACGATCATTTTACTTGTAAGACATTTTTTTACTGCAAGCATTTATATAACGCTATACAGGGCTGGCATTCAAGACAGAGCACACTTCCTTAACTGAATATGGCCTCCAGATGAGAAATTCCCACTGAAAGTACAATTCAGTTCACAATAACAACTCATTCGGTCCCACTTATTATAGTCATCTTATTAGGTGTCCATATTAAGTATGTAATTACATATTAACAACAACATAATTACTGTTGGTGCAGTCAGGATTACAGTAGTACATGTAATTACACATATGTATGCGCTACTAAGCAATAACTTATGAGTATCCTATGTAATAACATGTATTTCACAACTGTATTAATGTAATAACATGTAATTACACAAGTTTGTCCTAAGTTATGACGTGATTAATATAAATACAATATAAATGTAATCACATGTCATTACAAAACTTTAGCTAGAATAATAGCATGTAATTACACAAGCTATGTAATGTATTTATTAGTAAAAGTTGTAATTTCAGCTGCACTACTGTAATCTGCATGTAACAATGACTACAGCATCTCTAGACACTGAAGTGGGACCACTTAATCTCCTTCTTCTGAAACCAACCCATAGTCAATTAACATATCTGTATTATTCCCGAATTTTAAGAATCACTTATGAATTATTACTGAGAACTTTTATGCATTTAGCACCAAACTCTGGTAATGATACGCCATCAGTTGCTTAAATATGTATGCAAATAATTAAACACAACAATACATGGATTTTAAAACAAAAGGAGTCCCACAGGGACTAAATAAAAAAGTGAGGTGGGGATCAACATAGTCCCTCCCCTCAGGGCACCAATGATAGTACAATACACATGATATGAAGTTAAAATAAGACTGTAGGCAACGGAGGTGGAAACTAATTAAAAATGCAGGCAAAAGCTGCACACAGCACCATGGCATAGCATAAAAATAATGAAAGTGGCTTTTTCCAAAATAAATACAGTCAAATACACTGCTAGTGACGTTGTAGGTTGATACACAGTCTGGGACCTCTTGGTGATCTATGTTCAGGACACTTAGAGATACTGTTTTTCCAGAAGAGATTATTGATAGTCATTATACTTGGCTGATACACTGCTGTCCTTTTTGCTATTTTTATACAGGCAGAAAAATAAAAAATGGAAACGCATGAACAATTACTTTGATTAAAAAAAAAAAAAAAAAATCAAGCAGAAAAAGAAAAGAAGAAATGATTTGGATTTTTTCTTTTGTTGAAAATAAAAAGTGCATACACTGCATATTAAATATCAATACATTAAATTAAAATGACGGTGTGCATGAATATGAGTAGGCTGTAACATGGGTAGGCACATAGAAATTCAGTTCATATTAGCCGTTCTTCTCAACACCATCCTTCCCTTGGGTTTTTCGCTTCTTTTTTGTTTTCCCTCTCACTGTCCGTCTGTTTTCGTTGAGGTGTTCCACTCGTGGTGGGACAATGACTTCTGGGAGCGTATGTACAATGTTCAGAGTATGTGTGCTAAACAACAAGCGTTTCCTCGCTGTATGAGGCCGTGTTCAGCTGTGTTCCAATATGAAAGGCTAAAATGTGACCGATTTTCCGAGATGTTTCATACATACGACCCCAGATGGTTTTGCAGATGAAAACTGTTGCTTTGGCACTTTCTCCAGAACGTCAGGATGATGGATTCAGGTTCAAGATGCCTGAAACACCAACAGAATGTTTTAGGTCAGGACATGGTTGGAAAATGATTTCCTGGCACATCTACATAAAAAATTCCGTAAGGGTCACTTTAATGACAGTCTAATTGAATACAGCCATAGAACATTTGTGCTGCCGAAGAGCAATTGCCCCCAAAATGTAACATTTGCCATGGCTCAAAGCCATGTGATGTCATAACACCAAACCTGAAAAGCCAAATTACAGCTTCATGAAAAGAACAGCACATATTTCAAACCTGGACTATAATCTCAGTTGCAGAGTGGACACCAATCACAAATCACAAATGTAACCACAGAACAAGCCCCTTGCCAATATACATGTAAGTGTTCATAAATAAAACTTACTAACACTTACCCGTTATAACGGTGTCTCTTTTTTGTAGTTAAACCCAGGGTCTGATCCTTCAATCTGCAATTTCAGAGCTTGTTTAAGGCTTAATTCTGTCTCCCCTACTGGATAATTGTCGAGAACTTCCTGATGTCCCCTGTTGTGCACAGTTCTGGGGACTGAGACTCTCCCTAGAAAGACTTGATTTCCCTGCAGGTGGTAATTGGGGTTGGTCATAATCCCATTCCTCTTCTTCTCTGCACAACTTTGCTGCTGGATGTAGAACAAATCCTGCGCTTCCCCTGAGTCCAGAGGGTTTGGGCCTCCCAACACGATCTTGCAGTGAGGATCTTTCACTGCGATGTTGGACACTGGCTTGTTGAGAGCAATCCGTTTATCAAACTGAGTCATTTCATATTCTAAAACCTGACCTTGTGGAAGAGAACCACTGTTTTTTGATTTCTTCTTGTCTCCAGATGCTTCCTTTTTTGAGCAATTGTTTGTCCCATTCCTACTCTTTCCTCCTTTAGAGGACTTGAGCCCTGGTTTTACCTGACTCCAATCAAACTCACTGGTAGGAGATCCAGGCTGTGGGCCAATAGACTTGGTTGTGGAAGAAGGGGAAACAATAGATTGCCTGCTGCGACTACGAGGCAGAGAGTGTTGCTGGATCTGTTCTGTGAAGCTGAGGCCATGAAAACTGTCTATGGGCACCGTTTGGGCTGTTGAAGTTGATGAAGTGGTCCTCAGCGAAGAATTCTTCGAGCTTTTGAGGGAGTTGTTGGAGAGGGAAGACTTCTGTCTGTCCACGGTGGAGTCTGGAGACTCAGACGGAGAGCTGAAAGCATGAACAGGTCCATTCGATAAACCCCGACCTGTCGACTGGACATCTGCTCCTGTGCTCCCGGAACTGCTGGATTTGATAGTTAGCGACTGCATCTTTCCTGTGACTGACAGTGGAGTTTTCTGCTCCATTGTGTGTATAGGTGAGGGATTGCAGCCATTGAGACTTGTGGCACCATATTTCTCTAAGAGTTTGATGATCATCGAGTGTCCTCCTTTTGCTGCGACTCTCATGGCTGTGCGGCCAAACTGGTCTGCATGATTGGGATCTGCACCATGCTCTAGAAGAATCCGGACTACATCGAGGTGTCCCTCCTGAGCAGCAATGCCAAGTGCAGTGGCACCTTGGTTACATGTGTGGTCAACTTGAGTGCCGTTGTCGATCAAGAACTGGACGATTTTTGAGTGACCTTGCCACGCAGCAGATTGAAGTGCAGATCGTTTTTCATTGTCACAAGAGTTGACATCTGCATGGTAGCCGATCAGCAACCTCACCATTTCCACGTGACCCTGCCAACACGAAACGTGGAGTGCTGTTCTGCCCTCCATATCACTTGCCTCCACATTCGCTCCATTCTCCAAGAAATACTCTGCCATCGCTAGCTGATTCTCAAGCGCCAAAATATACAAGGTTGGGCGGCCATCTGCATCTTTGAAGTCTATATCAGCGCCATGGCTCAGCAAAAGCTCAACAATATCTCTGTGCCCTTCCAAAGCTGCCACCCTTAGTGAGTTTCTCCCATCATACCCTCTCTGATCAATGCAAGACTTATTCTCAAGAAGGATGTGCACGCAATCATAGTGACCCTCCTGAGCAGATAGAATTAAGGGTATACGTCCATCGTTATCCACTTCTGAGCATCGAGCGCCTTGCTCAAGGAGGGCGTCACACACCTGCCTATGTCCCTCAAATGCTGCCATGTGCAAAGGTGTCCAGCCAGCATCATCTCTGTGGTTCTCATCCAGACCCCTGTCCAGCAGAGTTCTGACGACTTCCACATTTCCTTGAGCAGATGCAATGCTAAGCACTGTCCTTCCTTCACTATCAATACTGTCCACAGCAGCCCCCCAGAAAAGCAACGTGTTGACCACAGACGCATGCCCCATGGACGCTGCAGCAAGCAGGGGAGTTCTTCCATTATTATCTGTATGGTCAACATCTGCTCCCCCTTCTAGAAGCAAGTCCACCACATCTACGTGTCCTTCGTAAGCAGCGACCAAGAGAGGAGTCATGCAGTCTTTATCGCAGTGGTCCACTTCTGCTCCACGGTCAATGAGGAGGCTGACTACTGAAGCATGACCTTTGCTTGCGGGGACACAAAGAGCTGCAACGGACAGTGCCGTCCGTCCATCAACATCTTCATGGTTTACCTCAGCACCATGGTCCAGCAAGTGCTCAACAATTTCCCTGTGTCCCATGTAGGCTGCAGCAATGAGTGCAGTCCTTCCTTCGTTATCTGCTTTGTTGACCTCTGCTCCGTGTTGGAGAAGGTTCAGGACAATATCCTCGTGACCACCCCATGCAGCAGCCCTGAGGGCTGTTCTGCTGTCAGCATCTGCACAGTCAACTTTGGCACCTGCATAAAGGAGTGCTGATACCACCTCAGAGTGCCCGCCCCAAGCTGCAGACCTTAAGGCGGTCCATCCATCATGATCTGTGTGGTTGATGTTGGCATCACAGCCAATGAGGCAATTGACCACCTTGGTGTGACCTTGCCTAGCAGCGAGTGTGAGGGATGTTTGCCCATGGTTGTCTTCAAGCTCCATGTTGGCTCCCCTAGAGATGAGCAGATTCACCACATCTAGGTTGCCACTGTATGCAGCATTAGCCAGCAGGGTTCGCCCACTAGAGTCACTCTGGTTGGCCGAGGCTCCATTGTCAAGCAGAGTGCGAATGGAATCCTCTCGTTCCAATGCCTGTTGGACGATGCATGAAGCATGGTCATCCTCATTGCTGATGTGGGCACCGGCTTTGACCAGCAACTGCAAGACCTCCTGCTCTTTGGGGATGGACGTGGAAAGGGAATCTTTTGCAGGTGTGCCATTCCACACCATCCACAGGGCCAAGTTAAATGGTTCTATCTGGAGGTTGGAGTTGATCAAGTGAAGGGCAAACTCCTGCACCTCCAGAGGTTTGAGCTGCTTAGCTCTACAAGTGTAGCTCATGGCCATCATTCGGTGACCCTCTGCAGCATTGCACAGGTATTTCTGAGTGCAGTGCTTAACGTCCAGGAGCCACTCAGCAAAGCTGTAGTGAAAGAGTATCTTAGTACCTCCAAGTCCATCCACAAGCAACTTTGAGAGGATATCCATCTTCTTCTGAAACTCCTCCATGGTCAGGGTCATATTTTTAGTCCAGACAGCATGGTACAGTTCCTTCACTGTCAGCGGCCTGCAGGCAGCCAGAATCACGTTCAGGATGGGCTGCACTTTGGCAAATTGTTTCCTGACAAACAGTCTTTGGCAGAGCCACAGGTAGAGTCCGTTCAGTGTTCCTGGGATGTCACGGATCTCGCGAAGCATGATGAAATTCTCAACTACTCCATCAAGGACGCGCTCCAGGTACAAGAAGCAGCCACTGCTCTTGATGTGAAGTTGGTTCAGCATTTCTGCAGTTTCCTTAGTCAGGTGCTGGCGTAATGCTTCTTCCTGGTCTAGCCGGTGGAGGATGTACTGCTGGACATCCTTAACAATGTATGCCTTGCGCAGGTCATCCAGACTGATCTTGCGGAAACCTGGCAAAGAAGAGAAAGGAAAAATGCAATTAGTGTAATTCATGTAACCCATAGCTTCACAATCAAAAAAACCTACATGAGAAACAATAAGCAATGAGCAATCAGTGAATATCCTCAAACTAATCAAAACCTATTTGAACTGTGTAATAGGGATCAAGGCACACTTGAAAGGATATAAAGACATAGTTCCAATATCCCACATGAATTAATTCATGCAAATCAACCGCTATTTCATGGAGAACTTTCCCAACAACCACTTGTGTTTTTCATATGACGAAGGGACTTGTAATATCTCCCAGCACTCTTAAAAAGCAGCACATGCAAGAGTAGCAGAGGAGACATTTGTTCAAACCCATCCCTGCACCAAAACACTGGACTTTCCATGGTAGGCAATATGGTCACGCACAATATACAAAACAGCGTTCCAGTTCACCCACAGAGGATGAAAGAACCATTTCTGCAACAGGGATGAACGGAATGTCTTTCTGTCTTACATAAAATAAACAGTTAAAGAGCCGTAACAATTCCTGGCACCGACCCAGGAAACATAAACAAGTTTCTCGTGCCGGCAATGCACTCAGATTCACTGACAGCAAGTCGCTGCTTTACACACTGACCTTTATTAAGAGGCATCTGTGCCAACAAAATCCCCATGCTAAGGCAGTTGTCTGCAGATAAGTGCAAATTCCACACTTTTATCTCGGGCATGGTGAAAGGGAAAAGCATTCCCCCGTGGAAGCACATCTCAGCACGTCTGGAGGCCTGAGGGCAGTAGAGGCATTTAAGCATAGATTTTATTTACTGTTCCCATGGACTTACACTAGCTTTGTTGGTGGGAGGGGGGTTCCATGAACACTCCTACGGCCCTGTTAACATATTTCTGTGCTCTTTAAGGCTCTGCGGGTGGGAAAGCAGCGAAAATTCTTGCCTGGTGGATCTAATGGTCCTAATTCTTGACAGAATGCCAGAAGTGGCTTTTTAGCAAATTCTGACATCCACCTCACGATTCAGGGAAAATATCTAACCATGATTTAAAATCAGTATTTCAATTGTAATTTAAATGTGATTACTTTTTCAATAATATTTGCCCACAGTTGATGGTGGTGAAGCCTAATGCTATGATAATCCCATGACAAAATCTGTCTAAAACAGAACAAATTCTTCAAGGACATAACAGGGGACCACCAACACCCCTGTCAGCGTCAACCGTGTCTTTCTAATGGGTGCTACTCTACTGGGTGTAGGCCCCTTAATCAGGACTGATCCCATTCATTTCCAGACTGACCGCCTCAACCCGACTGCACATTGCACCATCCATTAGAAAGCATGTGTCCCTGGGAGAGACCTTTCCTCCACTTGTCTTTTTGTACCTTTTTCTCTCTTTATCCCTCATAAAAACAAGTTAAAATTGCCAAGAATTGAGAAAAACATTGTTAAAAATGTTTTATGCAAATTTCAATTACAGAAATTACAGCTATTCTCGTCTGCTCATAAAGCTGATGCCTTTTGTCGGACACGCCACTTTACTTGTGCCCCTGAATTGCCTGCATAGAGTCCACACTGCTAACAGTTGTTTTCACTATTAGAAGGGTATTTTCCATTACTTATCCCATAGGATCGCATTCATTTCCAGCCTGACTGACCTAGCCCTCCACCTCAACACGACTGCACATTACACTGTCCATGAGAGAGCATGTGTGTGTGTGTGTGTGTGTGTGTGTGTGTGTGTGTGTGTGTGTATTCCCAGGAAATAGACAGGCCAAAAGAGGAAGAGGCCTTGAAGGGGTAAAGGAGGAGGTGATGGGGGACAGATGACCCAGATCTCCACATTTGCCAGCAGGCTAGTTTGTAACCGTTCCCCATATGTTCTGAGTAGGTCATCTAGATGTTTGGTTTGGAAGTCTGCCACAAGTTCGAGGGTTCACAGAGTTTAGCACACGACAGGCCATCGAGTAAATATCGGAAACTTTTGCGAGATGGTTTCATCAAATGTTTGGGAGAATCAAACAAGACATTGTTTCTGTAAGCAGCATTTGTGAAAGAGCTCCAACTCCGACAGTGCTGATACTACGTCTGGAGAGAATCCCCACAGTATGAATATGTTGCAGATGAAAGCACTTGTTAGTGAGTTTCAACCCCAGACATTCTCCCAGAGGAGAAATGATAAGAAGAAAATAAAGCTTCCAAAATAAAACAAAAAGGAAAAACAACTGCAAGAGCAAGAAAAACCATCTCACCGTCAGAGAAGTGCTCCAGTTACAGCAAGCCCCAGAGATTGGACTGAGTGGACGAGCATCAGTGAAGAAAGCTGACCAACAATTTCCACTTGTGTCATCAACCATGCTACTGCACTTCATGGAGAAGCCGCTGCAATCTGATGCCCATCAAATCCATAATGTATACACACTCAACTCACACACAGATGCTTTTCTGCCACCCACTCACATTATTATATCCAGTACACATCTGTCCCATACCCACATTATTATATCAGCATATATCTGTCCCATACCCACATTATTATATCCAGTACATATCTGTCCCATACCCACATTATTATATCCAGCACACATCTGTCCCATACCCACATTATTATATCCAGTACACATCTG
>JBBIGC010000029.1:2997410-3007883 GCA_037576955.1 Lepidarchus adonis
CTCTCTCTCACACACACACACACACACACACACACACACACACACACACACACACACACACACACACACACACACATGACTGTATTATTATTACATATACCTAGAAATTTACACACATACACACACATACAGTGCCAATCAAATGTTGGTTTCCGAATCTGCCCACAGGAAACACCGGTCATTCTAAGAACGATTCAGGTTCACACTCTTTTACTGGTGCTGCAACCAGAATCAGTTACATGTGCTACCTCCAAAACCAGGACTGGGTATTAGCTGACTGTAGCGCAGGAGGGTGGAGCTTGTTTGTCTACAGGTATGAGATAAACAGTGTGAGCAGCGGGTCTTACAGTAACCGGGTTAGGAGGCTGGCAGGACACTAATCAGCTTTCCCATGGCCTGACTGTCTGCTTCTCTGAATGGATGCAGGAATCCCACTAATGTGAGAGTGGAGACTGTCCAGCAGCCCTGTGTCCTGCACAGCTTAGCCTTCATCCGCTCTGACACCTGACTGAACTCACCTGCTCGTCACCAGGGCTGATGTGGAGATGGAAGTGTTTAGCTGGTTTGAACACTCTTTCATGTTTTTCATGTTCTCCTCCTGTCCACAGTTAGCTTGGCTTGTTTGTAGCCCCACATGAGGTGTGTGTCCATAGATGGTTGCGTCCCTTCCTGCTAGTTGCCTCTGAAGGCCAAACATTTCGTTAAAGAATTGGGGAGAACAGCTTGTCATGACTATTGACTTCTAGTGCTGCTAACATTAGCTTTGAAGCTCAAATTCTAAACTAAACAAGCAAAATGTGGGCTCTCGGCTGATGGACCGTGTCTGGGGTCAGTCAGTCAGTCAGGTTTATTTATAAAGCCTGGTAGGAGTCTGGCTGCTGCCTTCTGTACGAGCTGTAGACGGGGCAACAGTGACTGTGGTTTTCCTCAGAGTGCTGCAGAAGTCAAGGCGAGAGGAGATAAAAGCGTGTGCGTCTTTGTAGGTCTTTGAAAAAAATGGTTTTAGTTTAGCAACAGTCCTTGTAAGTTGACAGGTTCTGCTTTTCACTACTGCAGCTATCTGACCCTCAAAAGTGAACGAGAAATCACACGTTGAGATGGGGATGAGCATTAGAAGCAAGAGGCTCTATCTGACTTCTGATAGTATTGGTTGAATGGTGGTTGCTGAAACTAATTACCTCAGACTTGTTTAGTTTCCTGAAATATTTATTAATCCCGTTCCTGACAAGTCAAGGAAGTTGGCCTCGACGTTTAGGAACAAAAAAATCAGAGAACATTTAATAATGATGAAGGGTAAATCTGATGTAAAGACAAAATGCCTTAATATATATTCAGGCCAGACAGTTACATTGAAGAATATGTAAATTAAGCTGCCCCATTGTGAATCAATACTTTTTTCTTTTTCTTTTTATCTTTTTAAGTGCATTATACAGGGGGCGACTCATGGTTACGTCAATGGCTTTAAAAAAAATAATAATATGAGTCTTTGCTGTCATATACGGATATGTTTTTGTTGAGATGTTTGTTTTATTCACCGTTAGTGTTGAATAAGAGTTCATGTGGATTGGTGGGTGAGATGGGGGTTAA
Organism: Lepidarchus adonis; assembly: GCA_037576955.1. NCBI lineage: Eukaryota > Metazoa > Chordata > Actinopteri > Characiformes > Lepidarchidae > Lepidarchus > Lepidarchus adonis. Next base: position 2,998,998 of record JBBIGC010000029.1, read on the forward strand.
TAGTGCACTGTGCTAAGTCACCGTCAGTGTGGTCTTTCCTCAAGTCACTTCTCCAATGCTTTTTCTGCTGTGGTGCATGTTGAAGCATTAAAAACAGCATTTTTATCTGGAGCAATGTTTCCTAAATGCTTTACTGTAATATGAAACTGTTCATACATGCTGCCGGCTGTTAATAAAGCACAGTGCTGTTCAATAAAGCCTCTGCAGTATTAGTTTCGACTTACTTTGAAATTTAAGTTACATCAACGGAACCCCGACGTAACTCGAGAACCTCCGGTACTGTACTCCCCCCACAGTGTACACAATTTAGCCCCATACACTTATGGCTGAAGTGATAAGTAAAGCCCAGACTCAGTAATGACAGAGGTCATATAGATAAACATAAGTTTTAAAGACTTTTTAAGACCATAAAACATTAAACAACACAAAAATATAGAATTTGTAAAAGAAATTCTACTGACTGCAGGAGTGGTTGATCTACCAAAACATGGCCAGAGTCCAAATATTGCTGTATTATTATAGAACTGGAGCTACGAGACCAAGGCTACTCACACTAGAAGTCAATAATTACCCAAATCTTTTCATTCCAGAAATGTCTATGGTCACTGATCTACAGAAATATGGAAGAGTCTGATCCAAGCTAAGTTCTGCTTTGTGAAAAGATGCCCAACTGCTGAGAAGGTACTGAAGTTTAGTTCATGTTTATTGCTCACAGTAAGTGATACTCTGTCCTTAACCACACCCACAAGTCTGCTCCACCTTCATGAAGACATGGATATCGTTTGATGGGGCTCACATCAAGAAGTACTAATGTTCTTTAATGCATTATTCTTACTCCTCCACTTCCAACTCCTCCTCCTTCACCACCTCCATCGATACTTCCATCTCCTCCTCCTCCTCCACCTCCTGCTCTGTCTCCTCACCTATTCCTCTTCCAATGGGTGTATTTTAAAGTAGCGGCCGCTGGGTGGCAGTACTTGCATGGCTATTGTTTCCACCGGGAAGCGTGTACAGCAGCTTTGAGCGGAGATCTCACCCGAGAGCGACTCACCAGCTTTATTCACATCATTTCATTTTGCTGCTCATCTTCTACACATCACTCAGGTCACATCTGCGTCGCCCGTGGAACGTAAAGGTGATGAAACCCTAAACCAAAATTGAGCAAATGGAAAGGTCATATGTGTTAAAAGAATGATCCAAAACAAACAAACAAACAAACAAACAAACAAACAAACAAGCATACTTTGTCAAATTTTTTTTAAATAATAATAATTAAGGTGTTAAGTTTTCTCCAGTGTGCTTCATGAATTATTAATAATAATAATATGAATAATAATAATAATCGTAATGATAACAATAATAACAATAATAAACTATATTAATATTATTATTAATAATAATGTGCTGGCAAAAAATAATGATAATAACAACAACAACAATAATAATAATAATAATAATAATAATAATAATAATAATAATAATAATAAACTATATTAATATTAATATTGATAAAAATGTGCTTGTAAATAATAATAATAATAATAATAATAATAATAATAATAAACTATATTAATATTAGTATTAATAATAATGTTCTTGTGAATAATAATACTAAGTTATTATTATAAGTAGTAAATTTTTCTTATTATTCTTATTTAATTGTTAAATGTATGATTGTTGTTTTTATAAATTGTCATATTGTTATTATTATTAATGTTGTCGTTTTGTTGTAAATGATCCTTGTTCTTCTTTGTATTATTATTATCATTATTATGCAGAAATAACGGTTTACTTACCTGCCACAGCGTTCGCCCATGTCAGAGCTGCCTGACATCCCAGTCCACCAATCCGCTCGTCTCTGGGTGGGAGAAGTGGCGGGAGTGGGCGGGGCCACGCGTCTTTATCCAATGGCCTGGGCGGTGGGTGTGGCTTGTGAACTCGGGGCTTTTGTTCTGAGTGAGTTAGTGAAGGAGCGGAGCTGCTCACCGCGCGGAACTTACCGAGGAGTTTACACATCGTCCCTCGAACGGACTGCGAGGACCGTTACCTGCTCGTGCGCTGGTTCCAGAGCGCGACTGTTTCTCTCCCTCTCTGTGCGAGTGAGAGCGCGCGCGCGTTAGTTCTCTTTTGTCTCTTTGCTGGAACTTTCCCCTCCCGCTTCTCCACAATGGAAACTCTGAGCGCTGGGATCTGCCCGCACGAGCTTCTCTGAAGGGGCTGCCCCCCCCCCCCCTTTTTTTTTCTTCTTTTTTGCATGGGGCAGTTGCGTCCCGCACGCGCGAGCCGCAGTGCGCGCTGAGGAGCAAAGTTTTGCAGCGCGCGTGAACTTTTGGAGTTGCACTGCTGTTTGTTGCCGTTTTTTTCTTGGAGGAGGATTTTGCGCGCGATGCTGTAGCGCGCGCGAGGAAGGCACGAGAGGGAAAAGTGTCCCGGAGTGGATGCATCTGGCCGCGGGGGTCTGTCTGAGAAAGGTGGGCTGGGACTTGAGGCACTCATGGCGTCTTTACGCAGGACTTTGGCCGCGTTTCACACGCTCCTCCTCGCGCTGTGGAGCTCCCCACCGTGTGCCTCGGCCACGCAAGTGCGGCAGGAGTTCCGTGTGCTGGAGGAGCAGCCGGTGGGCACGTACGTGGGCACTGTGGAGACGAGGCCGGGATTCACCTACCGCTTCAGCGAGATGCACAGGCTGTTCGCCATCAACGGCAGCACGGGCGCACTCTACACCTCCTCCGTGATCGACCGCGAGGCGCTGGCCAGCAGCGTCATCAACGTGGTGGTGCTGTCCAGCCAGCCCACATACCCCACAGAGGTGCGCATTGTGGTGCTGGACATCAACGACAACTCGCCTGTCTTCCCAGACGCCTCCATTGTAGTGTCCTTCAAGGAAGATGCCACCAGTGGCCGGCAGGTCATTCTGGACACGGCCACGGATGCAGATATCGGCAGCAATGGCGTGGACCACACCACCTACAGGATAGTGCGCGGCAATGAGCAGAGGAAGTTCCGCCTGGACATCACGGTGAACCCCAGCGGTGAGGGCGCCTTTCTGCACTTGGTGACCACAGGTGGGTTGGACAGGGAGTTGACCCCTTTCTACCAGTTGCTCATCCAGGTGGAGGACAAGGGGGAGCCCAAAAAGTATGGCTACCTGCAGGTGAACGTCACCATTCAGGATATTAACGACAACCCACCGGCCTTTGACATGGACCAGTACCAGGCCAGCGTGCTTGAGGATGTGGCCGTGGGCTCCAGCGTCCTGCAGGTAGTGGCCACAGACCAGGATGAAGGCGCCAATGCGGAAATCAGGTACTTTTTAGATGAAGGAACTCCTTTTCAAATAGACCCTAAAGCAGGCACTGTTACCATTAAAGATGCTTTAGATTTTGAATTTAAGAAGGAATACTCTCTCACTATACACGCCGTAGATAAAGGGGTGCCCTCCCTTTCGGGCAGGACAGAGGCAACGATCAAACTCCTCGATGTGAATGATAACGATCCCGTCGTGAAGTTCAGATATTTCCCCACCACGTCCAAATTCGCATCCGTGGATGAGAACGCACAAATCGGAACAGTAGTAGCCTTGCTGACCGTGTCTGATTCAGACTCATCCGCAGCTAATGGTAACATATCCGTCTCTATCCTTGGGGGTAACGAGCAAGGCCATTTTGAGGTGCATACCTCCCCTGTCCCGAACCTGAGCTTAATCAAAGTAGCTAGCATCCTAGACAGAGAGCGCATATCCTCATATAACCTTACAGTGTCTGTTTCTGACAACGGCAGGCCAGTGGCACGCTCCTCATTCGCCAGCCTAGTCATATTTGTGAACGACATTAACGACCACCCACCCATATTTCAGGAGGCGGTGTACAAAGTAGACATCAGCGAAGACGTCCCAAAGGGCAGCTATGTCAAAGGGGTCTCAGCCACCGATGGTGATTCTGGGCAGAATGCCAACCTGCGCTACTCGCTGGTGTCCGGAAACAGTCTGGGTTGGTTTGCTATTAGTGAAAACAGTGGCTTGGTCACCAGCGCTGCCCCGCTCGACAGGGAAGTGGCGTCCGAGATTGTGCTGAACATCAGCGCGAAGGACCAGGGTCTCCAGCCCAAAATTTCATACACCAAACTGATTGTGAATATCACTGACGTCAATGACCAGGTGCCCACATTCACGCAGAGCACCTACCATGCCTCGCTGGTCGAGCACTCGCCGGCCGGCACGGAACTGGTTGTGCTGTCCGCCACCGACATGGACCTTGGTGCCAACGGCACCGTGCGCTTCACCTTTGACCCGGAAATGTCAGCCAGCGTGCAAGAGCTGTTCCGGCTAGATGCAGCATCGGGGAGGTTAAGTACGGCTGCTGAGCTAGATAGGGAGGATCAGGGTTCCTACCTGCTGTATGTCAAAGCTACTGATGCAGGGACTCCGCCATTACACTCTGTTGCTAAAGTCAACGTTACAATAAAAGACATTAATGATAACCGTCCGGTTTTTTACCCTGTGCAGTATTTTGCTAACGTTAAAGAAAACGAGCCTCCCGGTTCTTATGTCACGACCGCTTCTGCCTCTGACCCTGACCTGGGCCGAAATGGCACCGTCAGATATGCCATCACAGCTGGCGATACCTTCAAATTTCACATCAACAGCAACACAGGCAAAATCACCACCATGGTGCTTCTGGACAGAGAGGAGAAAACTGCATACCAGCTGCAGGTTTCCGCTACGGACGGAGGTGAGCTGCACTCGCACACACATGCTATTGTCACTATTACTGTGGTTGACACTCAGGACAACCCGCCCGTCTTCAGCCAGAAGGAATACAGCTTTGTGATGTTTGAAAATGTAGCCCCTAACTCAGTAATAGGCACAGTTTCTGCCACTACGGTTGACCTGAACACCAACATCACCTATCTGATAGCATCAGGGGACCAGAGAGGTCTGTTTGCTGTTCATAGCGCCACAGGGCACATAACAGCCACCAGTCTGGTAGACCGAGAAGAGCAGGCGTTTTACCAGCTGAAAGTGATAGCCAGAGGTGGGGACGTTACAGGAGAAGCTTTAGTAAACATCACAGTGAAGGATCTGAATGACAATGCTCCACATTTCCTCCACGCTGTGGAGCATGTTAGTGCAGTGGAGAACTGGAACACAGGCCACCACATTTTCCAGGCTAAGGCCTTTGATCCAGATGAAGGCACTAATGGTATGATAGTTTATAGCCTCAAACAAAACCCCAAAGGACTGTTTCACATTCATGAAAAACATGGCCTCATAACACTCACTGGCCCTCTAGAAGTCACCACCAGCTCATACCAGGTGGAGGTCGTGGCCTCCGACCTTGGTGTCCCCCAGCGCACCTCCACGCTCATTTTGACGGTCAGCGTGTATGACGTCAATGACAATTCTCCTGCGTTTGACCAGCTCTCGTACGAGGTTGTCATTCTGGAGTCAGAGCCTGTGAACAGTCGGTTCTTCAAGGTGGAGGCCACTGATAAAGACTCTGGGCTAAATGGAGAAATAGTGTATGACATCACAGGCGGGAACACCAATGATGTTTTTGGAATTTTTCCAGATGGACAGTTGTACATTAAGGCAGAGCTTGACAGAGAAGTGCAGGACAGGTACAATCTTTTACTGGTAGCGCGGGATAGAGCCGTGGAGCCACTGAGTGCAAGCGTCAATGTGACAATACTTCTAGATGACGTCAATGACAACCGGCCACTTTTCAATAGCACCAACTATGTGTTCCGTTTTGAGGAGGAGCAGCCACGAGGCTCGCTGGTGGGACGCATCTTCACTGAAGATAAAGACTTTGGCCCAAACAGTGAAGTGAGATACTCGTTCGAAACACCACAGCCGAACTTTGAGCTGGACGCGATCACTGGAATGCTGAGCAGCACCCTTCAGTTGGACAGGGAGTCTTTGATGAGGCAGCGAGGAGCAGCCGTGTTCACCTTCATGGTCATCTCGTCCGATCAGGGCCTTCCCAAGCCTCTGAAAGACCAAGCCAAAGTTCAGGTTTACATCCAGGACATAAACGACAATGCCCCCAAGTTCACCAAGGACATTTACCAGGCCTCCATCTCAGAGTCAGCACAGAACATCACACAGCTACTGAGGGTGTCTGCCTCAGATGTGGATGAGAACAAAAACGGTCTGGTGCGTTATTATATATCAGAGGGCAATGAGGAGAACCAGTTTAGCATTGACAGCAGTTCTGGTCAGGTCACGCTGGTGGGAAAGTTGGACTATGAGGCGACATCTTCTTATTCTTTAAAGATCATTGCTGAAGACTCTGGCACTGTCCCTCTTTCCTCTTCATGCCTTTTAAGTGTTAGTGTTTTGGATGAGAATGATAACTCCCCATCTTTCTCCAAGTCCACCATGGCAGTAGATGTTCTTGAGAATATGAGAATTGGAGAGCTAGTTGCATCCATCACAGCGACAGACTCTGATTCTGGTTCTAATGCTGACATCATTTACAGCATAACAGCCAATAACAACCATGGCACTTTTAGTATTAGTCCCAGTACAGGAAGCATCTTTCTGGTCAAAAAGCTAGACTATGAAACACAGTCTCTCTACAAACTCAACATCACTGCTAAGGACAATGGCAGGCCGTCCAGATCCACCTCCATTCCTCTTGTTATTCACGTGCGAGACTTCAATGACAACCCCCCTATTTTCACCCCAGGTGATATTTTTAAATCCATCCCTGAAAACCTCCCCCTGTCAGCCTCTATCATGACAATCACAGCTCACGACACGGATGCAGACATTAACGGGGAACTGGAGTACTCCATTGTCCAGCAGATGCCGAGAGGAGGCCACTTCCACATCGACCCAACCTCTGGGGTGATCTTCACAAACACAGAGATTGACAGAGAGTTCTCCAACATGTTTGAGCTGACTGTCAAAGCGACAGATCAGGCTGTCCCAGCTGAGTTCCGCCGCTTTGCTCTAAAGAACGTCACAATATGGGTCACAGACCAAAACGACAACATTCCTAACTTCATCTCCCAGAACGCCCTGGTGGCTGAAGCCAACATCGTCATCGGCTCAATCCTGACAACGGTCGTGGCTTTCGACCCAGACGAGGGTGCAAACGGAGAGGTGGAGTACGAACTGGTCAAAGGGGACTCGGACACCTTCATCATGGACAGGTACAGCGGTGATATCCGCGTTGCCTCACAGCTTATCCCCTCAAAGCTCATGTACAGCCTGACCGTCTCGGCCACCGACCATGGCACGGAGCGGAAGACTTCCCGAACCGAGCTGACCATCATCCTCCAGGGAACGGACGGCCCTGTTTTCTCCCAGCCTAAATACATCACCATTCTGAAGGAAGGGCAGCCCCCGGGCACCAACGTCATCTCATTGGACGCGTCCAGCCCCCGTGGCTCAGGGAGCAAGGTGGAGTACTTCATTGTGTCTGTCCGGAGTGGCGGCAAAGCTGTCGGGAGGCTCTTCACCATCGGTCGCCAAACAGGTGTGATCCAAACAGCCACGGAGCTGGACAGGGAGCAGGGCGCGGACCTCTACCTGCTGGACGTGTACGCCATCGAGACGGAATCCAGCCAGCCCCGGACTCAGAGAGCTGAGGTGAGTCGCTGTTGGGTTTTTCTCCTTCGCTGTGATCGGGTTTCATTTTACTTGGGAAACGTTAAAGTGATGAACATTTGTCTTTTTGTATCTACACTGTTGCATGTGATGCTTGAGGGGCTCAGAGGACGTGTATGGAGAACTTCCTGCTTTGCTATGATATATGCTGAAGCTGTTGGCCTGGATTAGGTGGACCCAGACAAATTTTCCTCATGGAAAAGTCTGGTCCAAGTTCTCTTAATGATTTGCTTTATATCCCTGAGGGATCTGGAGTGTGTTAGATGTGAAATACCTCACGCTCGTGTGAGGCAGGTTTGTTTTGAGTTGGGGCATTGTTGTTCCAGCCTCTAGTGCAGCTTTGGCGAGGCGTTCGCTGGGTTTTGTCTCGGCGAGGGAAGTGTGTGCGAGCCACATCCTGTGTTTCGGCCGAGTTCCTGCAGAGAGTCGGCCTTATCAGCAGCTGTGAATTCCACAAATCAATACGTCGCTGATTGCTGATATTAATCGCGCCCCAACTTATGCAGTGGAGGATCGCAATAATTTTGACACTGTTGCTTTCATTGCAGAATGAAAAAGAGGAACCTGGGTGGGTGGGTGCTTTGCTTTGCAGAAAGGATGAAAAGCAAGGGTAGGGGGCCGGGAGAGAAGCCTATCTCAGATACCTGTCCCCCACAGAGCAAGTGGGGGGGATTACTCTGGATTTGAGCACTTGGGGCCGGGTTAGTGCCGGGTGGTCCCAGTGCTACTGCTTTGTGCCACCAGATTTAGCCCGCGGGGCAATAAGCAACCATTACATTCAGCTGACCTCCTAAGTCCCGCTGAATGGGGAGTGCGTGAAAAAAGGAGAAATGTTTAAGGCCGAAGCTCGAGCCGCTTCTCTTGTCCCTGTCGGGAGGGAGTTAAAGTCCTGTGCTGAAGGAAAAAAGGAAAAAAAAGAAAAGAAGTGTAAGAAAATACTGCTGCTTGGGTTTTAGGTCCAAACCACTCCATAAATGGGAACCAAATGTGATTCTATATGCACGTTTAGTAAATTTCAGCTGGAACCAAAGATTTCAGGTTATTACAGGCTTGATGATATGTGTGTGTACATTTTTTAAAAATCTCTCACCCTCTGTGACTTGGCGCAGCCCAGAAGGCTGCTTCCTGTAAGGAAACGTGTTTTGTATTATTGTTTTGAGGGGAAAAAGCCTCTCCAGGGTGTATTTCTCTAAGGAGGTGTGTGTGTGTGTGTGTGTGTGTGTGTGTGTGTGTGTGTGTGTGTGTGTGTGTGTGTGTGTGTGTGTGTG
>JBBIGC010000029.1:3030938-3041144 GCA_037576955.1 Lepidarchus adonis
CAGGTGCTGGAAGCAGGAGTGTAAGGATCTGATAGCTAGAGCATCTCCAGAACAGCAGGTCTTGTCGAGTGTTCCAGGTCTGCAGTAGTATTGATCCAAGGAAGGACAACTAGTGTGTTCAGTGGTAAGAACATCAAAGGAACTGGCTCTAGATGTTGTTGATGTTCTACAAAGTTAAAAATATTGCTCTAGAAGTTAGAGTTCTAGGAAGTAAGACCTTGCTTCCAGGATCTAAGAGTTGGTCAAAGTTTAGAAACCACAGATGAGCAGAGATGTAGAAGTACTAACAAAGTTACCACACACACTACTATGCCATTGGTCTAAGAATGGTCTATCACATGCTTGGCAGTGGCCCTATGGTTAAAAACTGACCAATAATGAATGGGCTAGAAAATGGGGGTGTGCAGCAGATGGGGTACAGACTATACTGGACCTGTAAGGAGGCTGGGGCTTCAGAAGGAAGTCAGTGGAAGCACAATTTGGGAGTTTCAAGTAATAGGATAGGGTTGGATATATTTCCCATTTATACAGATGAGCAGAAGAGAAGGATAAAGGATACAAGGGTAGACACAGAACATCGCCTAATGAGGACATGTTTGGAAAGATGTAGAGCTTCTTTTGAAACCATATGTGACATTGATAGAACGAGCCAATTTCTAAGACTGTAGACCAGCAGGCCAACAGTCAGATGTCCTCCGTTTAAGTGTCGAACATGTGCAAACCGTGTGAGGAGGATGGATACGCAGTTTCCCCTCATCCATCTCTCCTTGTTGACCCATTCCTTTGTTGGGAGGTGGGGAGCGAGGAAGAACGCGAGAGCCAGAATCCAAAAACTGTGAAAAGATTAAAAATTCTGCATGAAGAACAGGTTATTAGTTTTCACCACCACAGAATCTTTTAGCACCTCAGTATGGAAGTAAGGAGGCATTGGAGAAGGTTGGGCAAGCTGTCAGATCTTGGAGCTGATCAGCCAGGCTTCTTTAATGTAGCACAGGAGGACTATTAGCATGGTCTACCTAACATTTCAATGTCAGGATCTGCTCCAGACAACCTGAACGTCAGTCAGAGTGGGTTCGCTCCTGTACTTCACTCCAGGTCTTGGATATATGCCAATTACAAGGGATCTAATTCACCTGAGTTTCAGAATATCTGCTTCCTGCTTTGCAAAGTATAGCTTTGTTTTGCTGACATAACTGAGCGTTCTTTTCTGCATCTTGTCTTCCGTTTTTGACCTTGTCTGTTTTCTGACTTGCCTTTGGATTGTGATTTATTTATTTTTTATACCTGGGCAACATGGTAATGCTAATGCAGTGGTTATTACTGTCTCCTCAAAGCAAGAAGGTCCTGGGTTCAACCCCTGGGTTTTTTCTGGGAGTTCTAGTTTCCTCCCACTCTCCAAAGGCTTGTGGTTTAGGTTGATTGGCTAATCTAAGTGCCCATAGGTTTGGGTGTGTGATTGGTTGTCTGTCTCTGTGTTGCTCTGTGATAGGTTGGCCTCCTGTCCAGGATGAACCCTTTCTTATTCCCATAGTCCACAGGGATCAGCTTGAGCTTCCCCTTACCCGAAGTAGATATTGATTGAATGAATGATAAAATCAAACAGCGTTTGAGCCTTCATCTTGTTTTCCTGATTGATCACATTGATCAGACTTCAGCAGCGATGCACGAGCCTTTCCTTCTTCAAAGGAGATGCTTAAATGTAAGTGACTAATTGGTTCATTCACACACAGTGCACCACAGTGAAATATGACCTCTGCATTTAACCCATCTAGACTTGGAACAACAGGAAGCTGGGGAGCAGTGTAGCAAGACAGTGCCACAGTGGACAATGGACCAGGGCTTGAACCTGCGACCTTCTGATTGCAAGGTCCTAACCACTAGTCCGCCACCACCCCATGATAAATGACCTTAAATAAAACGATTGTAAGGAACCTTATCACTACAAATTCTCCTGCTCCGGCAAATACAACTCAAGTTCACACTGGAGCCACAACTAGGCCGTGCTTGGACAAATCCACAATCATCACGCTGCCCAAGAGGTACTCCTCCACCAGGAAAGGGTTTAGATTGTGGCCCAATAGCTTCTCCAGACACTGGTAGAGAAATGTTTCAAAAATCAGACAGAGCTTATTGCTGGTGTGGAGCTTTTAGAGGAAGTAGATGTGCGGTTCCATTAGCCATCACCAAACCTTCTCTGTATCTGAACCATTGAATAACGCAGGAGTTTTGATGGAAGCATCTTTTGGTTGATGAGTATGTCTCCACCTGCTGAGAGTCAAGATTCTTCATGGGAGTGTGTGTTTGTGTGTGTGTTAATTACGCCGCTGTGTTGTAATTTGCTTGACGGCTCGTCACTGAGCGAGTTTCTGTTTCAGGAAGCGGAGATTTCCTGTTGGAGCCTGGATACTTCCCCCAAACTCCTTCTCCCTCTTCTTCCACTTTCTCTCTCTGTCTCTCTCTTTGTCATTTCTCCTCCCTCCGTACCTCCAGCTCTGCAGCTCTGTGGAGTTAACTGGATTTCCTCATGCTTTCAGCATCCTGTTGTGTTTAATTGCGCTGCTCCCCCTGAAGCAGGACCGTAAAACTCCTAAACTCTTTAGTGGGGATTCAGACAAGAGCTCAGTGTCAAATACAGACCCAGCCCCCCAACCCCACTTCCCCATTCACAGCCCTAACACTGCTTTAATTGGCCAGCAAAGGGAGTAGTGTTGGGGAGCCCAGGTGGCTGATGGGATATCCAGACTGTGAGCTCTGATCGATGACAGCAGGCCCGAGAAATAACCTTCCCTTCCCCTTTCTGCCTCTGTATTTCTTTCTTTCCTCTTGTCTTTCTTTCTTTCTTTCTCTGTCTCTTTTTCTCGTCTTTCATTCTTTGTCTTTCTTTCCTTCTTTTTCTGTCTTTCTCTGTTTCCTTCTTTCTCTATCATTCTCTCTTTCTCTTTTCTCTTTCTGTTTGCTTGTCTTTCTTTCTTTCTTAGTTTCTATTTACTTTTTATTTTTTGTTTCTTTAATTTATTCAATCTTTTGTCTTCCCTCCCTTCTTCCCTCTCCTTCCATCCTGCTTCTCTGCTGGTGAGCAGTGTGTGAGATGATTAAGAGAGAAGATTAGAAGATAATCTAATTAACTGGAGTTCCTCAGAGCGAGGCTGTGGTGGGGTGTCTGAAGCGACAGAGCTTTAGGACAGAAGGGAGATGAAGCTTCTCTTCTGGGTGAAGCTCAGAGTGGCTCCTTGATTGGGAGTGAAAAATATCTGACAGCGAACTGAGTAGAACCCTTTGATGTTGCAGCATGTCTGTCATACGTGGAGCCGTACGTCTGGGCCTCCATTGTGTCCAGCTTAAGCAGGACCATCACACTCCATCAGCACGATTATTCATCCGTCACATTACCAGCTTTCTTCTGACTGTCCTCCGGCTGTCCTCCATCTCGCCGTAGTATCAGATGTTTAGGGGCTGTGCTGAGCGGTAGCTGGGACCTGGGGATCTGTTCGCTGAATTTATAAAGGAATGCAATACCCATCACAGTTCAAAGAGCAGGGGCAGATCCCCTGAGACTGTCCTCCATTCAGCTACTGCTCTCTCTCACTCGCTTTCTCTTTCAGTGTCACTCTCTTTGTGGTTCTCTATGTACTGACCGTATTTGCTTATAGTGTTCTGATCCTTTTTTATCAGAGCCAGCATTAACATTTTGAGCTCCTCTTTGGTATCAGACCACACTACCCACATGAATCAGTGAGTCTTGGGTGCCCATGATCCCAGTTTCCTTTCGGGTTGGCTTATATTAGATTTCTAAAACATAAATAAACATTTTCTGCGGCTTATAGAATTGGGCAGCCTATAATGCGGGGCGGCCTATAATGTGGGGCGGCCTATAATGTGGGGCGGCCTATAATGTGGGACGGCCTATCATTGGGGAAAAACAGTAGTACCAACAGTGTTCCAATGAAGAAAGACTGCGCTGTGGTCCCAAAGAGGAGCTCCTTATGTACAGAACGTTAATGCTGACTCTGATAGCATGGGGTCAGAACAGAATGCTAAAACCTCAACCTTGAACATTTGGTTCGAAACACATTTCCCTAGATTCACTGACTACTTCTCCCGTCAGTGTTACATGGTAGATTAGCATCTGAACTCTCGTGTACCTGTGCTAATGTATTCAGCGTCTGGGGGGAGAGGTATGTCTGCCCCGGTGTTGGACGTCCACTCAACACCACCGTGCTGACCCGGCTGGCCGAAACCCAACACCACCCAGAGGGGAAAGAAATACTTACCACTCTAACTAATTGGTATTAATAAATTCTAAAGCGTGGGACAGCGAGCGGAGAAATGTGTCGACACGTTCCGCGCATGCCCCACATCGCAGACTCTCAGGTGTTTATGGGTATCTTGGTTCTTGCTCGCAGTTTGGATGGTGAGGTAAGGCAAAGCTTAATGGCCGGTGATCTGAAGAGCTCAGCACCTGTTAAAACAAACCAGGGTTGAAGACTTTGACGGCTTTGAGGAAATCATTGGCATATATGGGGCCTTACTGTTTAGCAGGACTTACATCACCCAGGACTGTTGTTGCACAAAAGAAATTAACTCTGTGCGGAAGAAACTACATGTGTGAAATCCATGTGAATATTTCCGTTTGGTTATATCATTCCGGGGGCATAAGGCATATTTTGACGAGTTGGGTGGCGGCTATATTAGGTGACCAAGCCTGATCCATTTCCTGCACTTTGTTTGTTTTTTTATTCTATTTCTGCTGTTTAATCTAGTCATTATAAAGTAAAAATAAACGCAAGCTTTTCCAAAAGTCAGACAAAGGCAGGGCGAGGCAAGGCAAGTTTATTTCTGTAGCACATTATCATAGATATAGGTCATTTGATATGCAATAAAGCACTTATATAAGCAATATGTTCATTCTTTTTACAAACCTATTATCCATGTTTCGTGGGGAAGCTGGAGCCAATCCCCACTGACTATGGGCCTAAGGTAAAGTTCACCATGGACAGGAGGCCAGCCCATCACAGGGCAACACACAGACAACCATTCTCACACATTCACACCTATGGGTCAATATAAACCACAAGCCTTTGGACAGTAGGAGGAAACTCACCCTATGACCATCAAGAAATGGCCCTCCAATGAAAGTGTGGCTATCTTCCTTGTTTAGCAGCAGGTGGATATGCACACTGATGATGATTTTTATACATTGTCATGTTGTAGTGAAAATTCAGTTTTCTTATACTTAATGCTGTAGGTTTATTAGCAATCACAGTCTATAGAGCTTCTGCAGTTGAGTGTAGTTGAGTTGTTTTGTTGTATTTCAGTACATTCTGGGCTATGAGGGAAGCACATTGAAGAACAATGTACAGTGAAGTGTTTCCTGTGCTTTGACACACCTGATTAATTGGAAGGAAATGGTCTACAGAGTCTACAATTGGGGAAGTAATCAAATTTCCCACCTGGCCCCATTTGTGTGATTAATTTAATTTGATTTTGTTGGATGTTGCTTGTTGACAGGGTTTGTTTGACCACAGGAGGTTGTTTGACCACCAGAGTGGTGTGGGTAGGAAGCAGCTTTATGAAAGGTATGAACAAGAGAACAATTAGAGTAAACATTCCATAAGACAGCAGCAGAGATGGATCCAGTATAGGAGAAACCCAGAAAAACTGGGACAGATCAGTAAAGTATAATGCCAATTTGCATTTATACAATAAGCTTTCATTATTATAGAGACATAGTATATGACTATGTACATTAGCTTCATACCTCCAGTGCTAAAAAGTAGAAAGCCCAAAATTAAATGGGTATTCAGTTATATTTCAGTGGAATTTTGTATTACAAGCTAAAAAGCTGTTGTTTTTAAATGCACATGGTAGTTTGGTTGATCATCATCTATAGGCACTTCAGGTTCAGTGATATTATGTTGTTGTGCTATTGCATGGTTCAGTATAATAACTACAGTGCTGTAAAAACGTATTCTGTAAGTATAACTGTATTATTTGTTTGCTGCAGGGTCCCAATGCTCTAGTCACGTACACTATTATCAGCGGAGCAGACGACAGCTTCCGGATTGACCCGGAATCGGGCGATCTCATCGCCACCAAGCGGCTGGACAGGGAGCGCCGGTCGAAGTACTCCCTCCTGGTGCGCGCAGACGATGGGCAGCAGTCCTCTGACATGCGGGTCAACATCACCGTCAGCGACATAAACGATCACACACCGAAGTTCTCACGCTCTGTTTACTCCTTCGATATCCCTGAGGACATGACGCCAGGTAGAACCTCCTTCTGTGCACAGACCCTCACGCTAATTTCCTTATCTCCATTATCTCTTTACTTGAGTGCTGTGTGGTTACTGACAGCAGTGACTGCTGAACCCATTGTCCTGGCAGCTATGCAATGCAATTTTCCCACAGTTGAACTATGCATTAATGTTTCCCTTCAACAGTATGTGGAGTATATTTTGGGAGAAATGTATATAATTTGCATAAACATAAGCTGGTAAACTAGCAAGTGAATAGTTATAAGTTGCGATGTCCCCATCCTATCTAAAAGTTCAGTATTGGAGCCAATTAGGGCATTTTTAACTTTTTTTAACGAATGTAAAAAAAAATCTAAACCTAATTCTTGCTGTAAATAGAGAGCTTTGTTGCAGCATGAGGTTAATATGTTAAACTGGAAAATCAAAGCAGTGCTGCGGCCTGGTGTACTGCTCGTAATGCAGATTATTCTCAGCTCTGCACTGAAGCAACATGCACTGGAAAACACTTTTGAATGGAGAGAGAAATATCCTTGTGACAACAAAAACACAAAAAAATTTCACTTTTCGCTTTGGATGAATTCAGGATCTCGCAACATACCTCATGACATATGAGGTATTTTATCAGATGTGACTGTGATTAGTTTTACCAAACAGATCGGATATTTTCCCACCGTCAATACTAATTTAAAGTGTGCAGTACTGAAGCACATCAGTTTGGCTGATCTCATACAGAAGAACGTGTAAAACAGGCGGTCGAGGACATGCTGGGCATTTGGGAAAATGACAAAAAATTGATCTGGGTCATATTGCAGTGCATATACATTGTATTTTAATACATGTAATGTGTTTAAAGACAATGCTGTGAATCTGTTATCTAGGTTTGTCTAGTGTTTAGGTGTTTTATGTTTAAATGTAAGAGGCAAATTGACCAAATTCTTTAAATCAAGAAAGATCACCTCTCGTTCTGGGGCATATTCATGAAGAGGAGGCCGGGGTCTTTCATCCCCACCCCTATTGAACCTCATTGGCGCCCAGCAGGTCAACAGTCACAACATTTTACATACAACGTTAAACAAGAAAAGTTAAAAAAGAAAAAAATGGATTGTATTTTGGAATTGATTTCCATTCTGTCAGTGAGGGGCCTGGAGAAAAATAAGGTAGGAGGTGTTATTGTTTGTTGGCATGAGGGGGGTCTTCTTCCTTTTTTGACCATTGTGGACCTTCATGCGTTTTTGGGGCTAACAGCTTGAGGAGGAATTTGTGACTTATGGGCCTAATGTAAAATTGAGATTCTTTTTTAAAAACCTTAACCAGAAGAACAACGTGAAATCTGAGGTTGAAGGTTGACAAATCGAAAGTAGCCACCACTTAGCAAGACCTGGCATAAGATACCTGTTTTCACTCTGTTTATTTTGTTGGGATAGGAATGCTGTATCACTGCCACTTGTCCCTTGAGCAGGAACTACGTAAAAATATCATTAATCAATGGCATGAGGTCATTGGGCTGGTGACTGGTGCTGGACATTGCCATGATCATGTTCTGGCTCTGGAAAAAGACATACTGAACTAACCCCGCCAAAAGGGTTGTTGGGTTTGAGAGGGTTTCACAGCGCTTTCTTGACTAATTTCAAAACAGTGTGGTCAGTGGTAGAACATGACCTCATTGAGCCCAGTAGGGATATGGGTGAGGTAAACAGGGGTAATACTCGTAAGGTCAGAGTGTCATGGATTAGACTGAGGTGGATTAGGGTAACCCAATCTGCTGCTGCATCGAGTAAAACAGGATCAGGCCTCTAAATCTAGAAGGAACTCATGCCAGACTAAATACAACACACGGGTGACTTACGGCGTTCAACGCTCCAGAAAATCAAACCAAAACTGTCTGGTCACTGTCGCAGCCTCTGGTTAGGGGTTTTAAACGGTACAAACAACACTTCAGCCTTTTCCCCGAAACCACAAAGATCAAACTGCTGCTCTCAGCACAGCAGTAATAAACTCCACTGGGAAAATGGGGAAAATATAAGCCAGCATCTTTCAGTGTTTTTGCAAAGTGCGGTCTGACATTGCTTTGATCCATGCTTTGTTCATCCATGTCCTCGCTCGCTCTTTCTTCCCTCCTCATTTCCCCTGTCCGCCTCACAGGCTCCATCGTGGCGGCCATCCTGGCCAGTGACTCAGACTCGGGCACGAACGGCGAGATCACCTACTCCCTGGAGGAGGATGACGACGACTCCACCTTCCTCCTGAACCCAGTGACGGGCGTGTTTAACGTGACGCGACCGCTGGACTACGAGATACAGCAGTATTACATCCTGAGCGTCCGGGCAGTGGACGGCGGAGGACAGTCCAGCTCCGTCCGGGTCTACTTCAACGTTCTGGACGTTAACGATAATCGGCCGGTGTTTAATGCCACTGTTTACAGCACGTCTATCTCAGAGAACCTGACGCCCGGGTCTTCGGTGCTCGTGGTGGTGGCCAGTGATGCTGACGATGGTAAGATCTGTACAAGCACTTTGTAACAAAACCCTGTATCTCAGAAGCAGAAGCGTTGTATGAGAAGGAGCCAGTGTTCTTTATCAAAGGCAAATTAGTGAGTTGCAAGGTTCTGATACGACCATGATTAGTCCAGTGTTATTAAGCAACTAATGTATTTTTAAAAAACATCTCTGAAATGTTTATAATGCAACAATGTATTTTTTGCATTTTCATCAGTTCTTGAAGTTAATGTGCTGGAAGCAGGAGTGCAAGGGCCTTATTGTGAGGCTAGATCATCACTAGTACAGAAGGTCTTGAACAGTGTTCCAGGTGTGCAGTAGTTACCACCTATCTAAAGTGATGCAAGGAAGCTCTGAATCATGGGCACCCAAGGCTCACTGATGCATATGGGCAACATGGTCTGATCCCAAAGAGCAGCTCCTGTTGTACAAAACCTCAGAGCTGCTCTGATAGAAAAGGGTGAGACCCACAGTGCACCACAGTCAGAGCTGTTTCAGCAGCATGAGGAGGACCTACTCAATATTAGGCAGGTGGTCTTATTGTTATGGCTGATATAGTATAAACAGGATATCAGTCAGAAAATGTTTTAGCAAGACCTTGATTCAGAAATGTCAAAACCTCTGGTCCTGGAGGCTCATTCATTCTTCTAGGACACTCACAGTAATTAACAGGTGAATGGAACCAGGTGTGTTTGATCAGAATCACCAAACTATGCTGGACGTCGGCCTTCCAGCACCAGAGTTGGGAATCCTGATCCACAAGTGAAGCCATTGGTGGGTTCATCTGGAACTCATTTATATTACCCACTGAGTTATCTCCAAAACAAGTTGTTGGAATGTGCTTTTCCCATTTTAATACATTGTCCCCGGAAGAAATTCCAGTGCTGACATCCATAACACAATTTGTTCAAATCACGAAACAATACTCAATAGTTGCTTTCAAATCAATTGGTATTATAGAGTCATTGACATGACCTGCCCCCTGAGGAGCTCCTCTGAGAACTATACACCATTAGGGGCTTTTTTTCCACCAGTAGGGGGCGCTGAAGTGATATAAGCCGGCTGATGGCTTGTATAACAACCGCATAGGACAAGATGGTAGGCGCTGTGATCAAACATGCACTGTATCCATACACTTTCATCTGGACCAATCACTGTACATTTTCATCTGGATCAATTTCCATACACTTTCATCTGGACCAATCACTGTACATTTTCATCTGGATCAATTTACATACACTTTCATCTGAACCAATCACTGTACATTTTAATCTGGAACAATTACTATACACTTTTATTTATAAAAAAAATAAAATAAACAAAATTCTGGACAAATCTCCAAACATCTGGACCAATCACTGTGCATTTTCATTTGTACCAGTCATTATACACTTTTGTTTAGACCAGTCATTATACACTTTTGTTTGGAACAATCATTATACACTTTTGTTTGGAACA
>JBBIGC010000029.1:3044427-3054427 GCA_037576955.1 Lepidarchus adonis
TTAAGGGGGAACCACAGTATTTGAGCTGATTCATTGTCTTATTAAGGGTGGAACATCAGTATTTGAGCTGATTCATTTTCTTATTTAAGGGGGAACATCAGTATTTGAGCTGATTCATTGTCTTATTTAAGGGGGAGCATCAGTATTTGAGCTGATTCATTGTCTTATTTAAGGGGGAACATCAGTATTTGAGCTGATTCATTGTACTATTTAAGGGGGAACCACAGTATTTGAGCTGATTCATTGTACAATTTAAGGGGGAACCACAGTATTTGAGCGGATTCATTGTACTATTTAAGGGGGAAACACAGTATTTGAGCGGATTCATTGTACTAATTAAGGGGGATCCACAGTATTTGAGCTGATTCATTGTACTATTTAAGGGGGATCCACAGTATTTGAGCTGATTCATTGTATTATTTGAAGGGGATCCACAGTATTTGGGCTGATTCATTGTACTATTTAAGGGGGATCCACAGTATTTGAGCTGATTCATTGTCTTATTTAAGGAGGAACCACAGTATTTGAGCTGATTCATTGTACTATTTAAGGGGGAACAACAGTATTTGAGCTGATTCATTGTCTTATTTAAGAGGGAACAACAGTATTTGAGCTGATTAATTGTCTTATTGAAGGGGGAGCAACAATATTTGAGCTGATTCATTTTCTTATTTAAGGGGCAACAACAGTATTTGAGCTGATTCATTGTACTATTTAAGGTGGAACATCCGTATTTGAACTGATTAATTGTCTTATTGAAGGGGGAGCAACAATATTTGAGCTGATTCATTTTCTTATTTAAGGGGCAACAACAGTATTTGAGCTGATTCATTGTACTATTTAAGGTGGAACATCCGTATTTGAACTGCTTCGCTGCATTAATTAATGTGGAACATCACTATTGAAATGGTTTCACTGCACTATTTAAGGCTGAAAAGCAGTATTTAAGCAGCTTTGCTGCACTATTTAAGGTGGAATGTCAGTATTTAAGCTGCTTCTCTGCAATATTTAAGGGGGAACAACAGTATTTTAGCTGATTAATTGTACTATTTAAAGTGGAACAAAAGTATTTGAGCTGATTCATTGTCTTTTTTAAGGTGGAACATCAGTATTTGAGCTGATTCATTGTACTATTTAAGGTGGAAAGTCAGTATTTGAACTTCTGTACTTTATTTCACTTTTTTAAGGTGAAATGTTTTTAGTGGCATGTTTTTGCAAACGGGAAAGACGATGTGATAATGAAATAGATTATCATTATTTGTTGATGTTGGCACTATAAAGAGGCCACGTCACTTCTCCGGCATGACATAAAGACCACTGCCAGTTGAAGTGAGTAACATTTTCTGTCTCGTTATTTCATTTAAGTGGCCCCTGCCAGGGAGGTGGGCTATATTACCCAGCAAGTGAACAGTCCGTTTTTGATGTTGCTATGTTAGAAGCAGGAATGTAAGGATCTGAGGGTCTTATTGTGATGGCTAGAGCATCTCTAGAACAGCAGGTCTTGTGGAGAGTTCCAGCTTTGCAGAAGTTATAACAGTGATCCAAGGAAGGACAACTGAGTCTTGCGTACCCAAGGCTCACTGATGCATGTAGGGAGTTTGGGTGATCTAAAATAGCAGCTGCTGTTGTACAAAATGTTAATGCTGCTCTGATAGAAAGGGGTCAAAACACAGTGAACCACAGTCTGTGCTGTTTCAGCAGCATTAGGGGACATACTCAGTATTATGCAGGTGGTCTTAATGTTATGGCTGAATGGAGTATTTAAACACACTTAAGTCTGCTGTATGAAATATCACTGTTTTTCTGTTTTTGGTGAGATAACCTTTTGATGGTTTGGGCAGCAGTGTGAGGCGTGTCTGCAGTCTCTGGAGAAATATATCCCTCCTTTATCCGACGAGGGCTCCGTCTCTGAGCACAGCAGATGCAGTGATATTTTTGATTCAGCAGCATTCTTGAGCTAAAAACGCAGATAATTCACACGGGGGAAGTGAACCTATCAGCGCCAGATGTTGTTGTAACAATATGTGGAAAAACATCAATCAAACACTCATATCATAATTTACAACCTTGTTTAGAAATGACTGTGTCAGCCTTCGAGTCTATTATGTGCCGCTAATCTGGAGCGAAGGAAGAGTTCAGACAGTGATTTGTTGGACACAGATCATATCCCACAGTTAAAAGCTGTTAATTTGGCTCTAGTCTGGTCTCGTTTCTAATAAAGTCATCAGAATGTTTGAACCAATCAAAATATTTTAATCATGGCAGGGATCGCTCTCTTTTTTCCAAAATGTAAAAGCCTGTTCAAAAGTTTAGGCCTTGTACAGGGCTGCAGATATATAGGATCTGTAGGGATTTTTATAATATCTGCAGTAACCAAAAAGCAGAAAATTAGAATGACATTTGCCTGAACTACAATAATACATACTCTATAATTTTTTAAATTATGAAAATTTTGATTATTTTGAGTGTTTGAGAATCATCCTGCTGTCCTGCAGTACAATGTATCATTATATATTGCTGTGAATTATGTTTATTATATATAGTTATTTATAGTTATTTGTTATATATGTATATATAGTTTTCTTTACTGGGGGGGCAGAAAACCTGTCAGTGTCTGGTGTGGCACCATTTGCTTATCCATGATAGGACGCTCCTCCAACGTGCCAGAGGCCATCGAATGTGAGCATTTGCCCACTCAAGTTGGTTACGACAAGGTCGTATGAGGACTACGAGCTGCAGATGAACTTCCCTGAGATGGTTTCTGACAGTTTGTGCATAAATTCTTTGGTTCTACAAACCGATTGTTGCTGTAGCTCCGGGTGGCTGGTCCCAGATGATCATGGAGGTGAACATGTAGGATGTGGAGGTCCAGGGCTGGTGTGGTTACACATGGTCTGTGGTTGTGAGGCCGGTTGGATGTACTGACAAATTCTCAGAAACTCCTTTGGAGATGCTTATGGTAGAGAAATGAACATTCATTTTATGGGCAACAGCTCTGGTAGATTTTCCTGCAGTCAGTAGCCAATTACACACTCCCTGTGCTGTGTGATCAAACTGCACATTTCAGAGTGGCCTTTTATTGTGGGCAGTCTAAGGCACATCTGTGCAATATTCATGCTGTCCTGTGAAGAGGGATGGATTATCTCAGCAAAGAAGAAGTGCTCACTAACACAGATTTAGATTTGTGAACAATATTTTGTGTATTCAGTGTTTTTTTGTTCAGTTTATATGTTTTATATAAGTTGCATTTACATTTATTAGGTTAGTACTAGTTTGTAGTAACTTAAACTAAAATTGATGATGATGATGATGCTGATGATGAAGATGATGATGGTGAAGAGGACGAGGATGATGATGATGATGATTAATAATACATGCAATTTATTTGCAAGTAATTGAACAGAATCAGTAGTAGTCAGCTTTAGTGATCTAGTTTATCTGTATGTTATATCTCCTTGTCACTGTATTGACCAGATCTAAGTTCAGGTTCTAGATGTAAAGAGCTGAATCTGGACAGGGTGTAAAGAACCTGTAAACTCACCTTTCTATATTACTGTATTTATTTATACAGTTAAGCTCATAAGTTTACATACCCTGACAGAATTTGATTTCTTGACCATTTTTCAGAGAATATGAATGATAACACAAAAGCTTTTCTTTCACTCACGGTTAGTGTTTGGCTGAAGCAATTTATTGTCAAATAAATAACTGTGATTACTATTATTAAATCATAATCACAAAAGTTGGTCCCACTTTATATTGTGTCTCTAATTACTGTGTAGTTACACATTAACAATGCATATAACTACAGTGTAACTAATAAGGAAGTAGCCATTGTTACACATGAACAAAGTACACTTGTGTAATTACATGTAGGGAAAATGTGTTATTACAACAATCAAAGCACACTTGAGTAATTACACAGGTCCAGTATTTTTTGAAAACTTACTGCATTCATCTCGCCATCAATTCTGAATAAATTTCTTGTGCCTTTGTAGCCTTTGTGTATCTTCAAAAACAGCCACATTTTTTCAGTGTCCTATATTTCACGTGGAGTTATTTGTGGGTTTTTTTTTGCATCCCAAATTATTTTCCTGGCAGTTGTGACTGAAATTTTAGTTGGTCTACCTGATGGTAGCTTGGCTTCAACAGAACCTCTAATTTTCCACTTCTTAATTAGAGTTTGGACACTGCTGATTGGCATTCTCAGTTCCTTTGATATTTTCTTATATCACATTCATGTTTAATAGAGTTTAACTACCTTTCAATCCTTTGTAAATTCGTTGGTTTCCCTATGACATTCAAGAAAAAACAACATCAGGGCAGCACTGAATGAAAGATGCAAGGTTCTGTCAGGAGTCCAGAAACTCATTGACCTTTTATACAAACCCACTAATTACAAGCAAACAGATCACAGGTGAAGATGGTTCCTTTAATAACCATTCAAACCTGTTTGTGTCAAGTTGTGTGCATGTTATCAATCCAAATCACCAGGGTGTGTAAACTTTTGATCAGGGCCATTTGGGTAGTTTCTGTTCTCATTATGATTAAAAAAACACACAGCTGATTGACAATAAATGGCTTCAGCCAAACACTAACCATGTGTGATTTGGTGTTATCATATTCTCTGACAAATGGTTAAGAAATTATAAATTCTGTCAGTATCTGTTGGTATGTAAACAAGCAACTGTACATGACTAATTCAAATGCTGGTGTACTTTCACAGGTCCCAACGCCCAGCTGTCCTACAGCATAGCATCAGGAGACCCCCAGGCCCAATTTGGCATCACCAACTCAGGTGTCCTTCAAACACAGAGACCTCTAGACAGGGAGACACAATCTTTCTACAACCTCGTTGTCACTGTCAATGACATGGCCCCGCCTCCGGCTGCTCGCTTTACCAGCACTGCCCAGGTGTCCGTCATACTGCTGGACATCAACGACTGCCCACCAGTGTTCACCTCGCAGAAGATGGCATACATCCAGGAGAACACGGCGGTGGACACGGTGGTTTTCACGGCTCATGCCACTGATGCTGACAGCGGGCCCAACAGTTATGTGGAATATTCTCTGGGGGGTTCGTATGGCATCAAGTTCAGCATTGACAACATGGATGGAAGCGTGAGGCTGGTGGGGGAGCTGGATCGTGAGGAGATGGCCAATTACACGCTGACCGTGATAGCTACAGACAAAGGCCAGCCTCCACTGTCTTCCACCATGGATGTGACCATGATGGTGCTGGACGTGAACGACAACACACCCAGCTTCTCACAGAACATCTATGATGTTGAGATTGATGAGAACATGCTCAGTGGGACCGATGTCCTGCAGGTGTTTGCCAGCGACGCTGACGAAGGCACCAACGGGCAGATCCGCTTCTCCATTGCTGCTGGCAATGGGAACTCTGATTTCCGGATAGATTCAGTGACAGGAGTGATCTCTGTTGCCAAGTTACTGGATCGGGAGACCCGGCCATCATACTCACTGGTGGTCCAGGCTGCGGACCGTGGGAGCAGCCCTAGAGTTGATCGTGCCACAGTGAACATCGTCCTGCTGGACGTTAATGACTGCACGCCTGTATTTGAGCTCTCACCATACACCATCAACGTACAGGAGAACCTGGTGAACCTTCCCAAAAACATCTTGCAGGTACAGAAAGAGAAGATACTCATTTGAAAATATAATCTGAACAAATCAGGCATAAGAGAAACCCACCCAAAATCCAAATTATTTAACTGTGGAAAAAAACCATCCATAACACACATGAATAAAGCAGAACACATCTGCATCACATAGAACCAAAAGTTCTAAATCAAGCAAACCTGAATCAGCACCCATCTTTATCATGCAGAACTAAAACAGAACCAATGCCAGTCATGCAAGACTAAGAAAGAACCAATCTCAGTCATGTACAGTAGAACCGATACCAGTTGTGCAGAATTGAGACAGAACCTGTATCTTTTATATAGAACTGAGACAGAACCCATCCCAGTCATACAGAGGTAAGATAGCATCTGTTCCAATTATGTAGAATTGAGACAGAACCCATCCCAGTCATGCGGATTTGACACAGAAACCATCTCACTTGTGTGTGTAATTGAGAGATCCCAACCTTATCAAAAAGGGAACCCACAAATGATTCATTAATTGAGTCAGAACCCATTTCAGTTATCCAGAACAACTCTAAGCCATGTAGAACAAAGAGGGAACCAGTCCCAGTCATATAGAACCTCTTCTAGCTTCTGTGGAGTAACACATAAACCACTAGAAGCCAGGAGCCGTTCGTCCTTGAGTTCAGAAACAACAGTGAGTGAGAAGTGTGGACGTAAGCCGAACCACCTGTGAGGTGGACGTCATGCTCAGGATGATGAATGACCACTTCTCGGTTCCCAGGGCCGTGTGAACAGCAGTAATTGCTGTAAGTGATATTCTTGAGGGCTTCTGCTCCAGAACGCTTCAATGACATAATGAGGGTGGTCCCAAGCTTTAGCCGCAAAGCAAGCGCTCACCTGGGACAGGAAGTAAAGCCCACCTGTCTGCGGTCTGACAGCTCTGGTTTTACCACACACGCGTTTCCAAAACTCCCTCATAATTCAGAGGTTCAGATGATCCTTCAGTGCGAGTCAGAGCTGTTCCCAGTGATAGTGAAAGGAACCAGACATTCTCAACTCTGCATGTTTATAACAAGCTCTACCTTAAATCTGCAGAACCGGGATGGGATCTGTCTCAATTCTGCATGATTGGGATGGGATCTGTCTCAATTCTACATGATTGGGATGGGATCTGTCTCAATTCTACATGATTGGGATGGGATCTGTCTCAATTCTACATGATTGGGGTAGGATCTGTCTCAATTCTACATGATTGGGATGGGATCTGTCTCAATTCTACATGATTGCGATGGGATCTGTCTCAATTCTACATGATTGCGATGGGATCTGTCTCAATTCTGCACAATAAGGAGAAGTTCTACTTCAATTCTGCACCACAGATGGGTTCTATCTCAGTTCTGCATGTTTATGATACACTCTACCTTAATTCTGTACAAACGTTCTGTGTAAATTCTGTATGACTGGGATGGGTTCTATCTCATTTAGGCATAACTGGGATGGGTTCTTCCCCACTTCTCCATGACTGAGATGGGTCTTCTCTCAATTCTTTAACACTGGGTTGGGTTTCGATGTTCTGCATAACTTTTATTGGTTCTACCTTAATCCTGCACTCTCACTTCTGCATGACTGAGATAGGTCTCACTTCTTCCTGATTTATATTGGTTCTACCTCAATCCTGCACATCTGGGTGCTATCCCATTTTGCATGACTGGGATGGGTACTAACTTCTCCATGTCTCAGTTCTCCAAGACAGGACTGGGTTTTGTCTCAATTTCTCTAAGGTAGATGCGTTCAGCTTTATATTTGTGTTATGGGAATGGGTTCTTTTACAGTTCTTATAAGTTCTATGTGTTTTGGATGTTTCTTGTCCTCTTTTCTGCCTGAAACAGCTTCTACTCTTTCATATTTTTGTGACCATAACCCCAGACATTTCTCAGCAGACCTGAACCTAGTGTGTTCTGGATGTCCCATCTTTACTCTCCACAGGTTGTTGGACGTGATGATGACTATGGTCCGAACGGGCAGCTGAGCTACAGTCTGAGTGGAGGGAACGAGGATGGTGCTTTCAGTCTGACGTCCAGTGGGCAGCTCAAGCTGGTGCGGAAGCTCGACCGTGAGGCTCAGGACCGATATGTCCTTGTCATCACCGCCGTCGACTCCGGTAAATGCTTAACGCTTGTTCTACGCCACTCGACCTGGGTTTAAATTGGACTGAGCGACATGTGTGTGTAAGTGTGTGTGGCACAGCATTATGCTTGTTGTACCAATGTGCACCAGTGCAATGTGATTTACATCACTGGTTTCAAAGGGGTTTAGAAGTTCAGCACTCAGTTTCTTCCTGAACTAGTTCTCCTAAAATTTAAATCTGAACTTATCTTTAGCCAGAGAACCTCCTGCCCGAGCCCAAAACAATACCCAGTGTTTGAGGCTAAACCTGTGGAGAATACAGCAAAGTTAGTTTTAAATTCTCTTTAAATCTGATCCAATGTTTGTTAATACATGACCAGAATTTTTAAACATGGTCAGAACCTACTGATTTGAAATTCAAATCTGGCCAAAGTTTTATTTAAATGTGACTACAGTTTTTTTATATCTAAAATTATGTTAATATCTCGTCATTTTTGTTTCTGACTAGAATTTTAAGTTTTTTAATTTGGTTTAAATCTCATATATTTCTGTTTAAATCCGTTAAATCTGTTTAAATTTTTGATTAAAATCTAAAATCTAAATCTAACCCTAACCCTAAATACAGTTTTAAATCAGATTGTGGTTATATTTGGTTAAATCTGACCAAATTAATTAGATCTGATCAAAATTTTGTTTATATCTAACTAATAAAAAAAAATGACTAGAAACTAGAATTTTGTCAATATCAATATTCAATATTTCCCTGTCTTTCCCAAAATGTTAGTGCAGGCTCAGAACCCACTGTACATCTGAGTCTGTGTTAAATATGTGTGTGTGTGTATGTATGTATGTATGTATGTGTGTGTGTGTGTGTGTGTGTGTACAGCAGAGGCTATTCTGGCTAAGTACAGCCTTCCTCCCCTTGGCTTCAGCCAAAACCACCTTGGCCAGCGGGTGGTCCGCCTACATTCCACCCCGGTCACATGACCCACTGTAATGATGGGTATGTTTCGTCTGGCTCTGCATGTGGCCAGCACCATAACAGTCCAGTGTGTGGAACCTGAACTTGGGCTCTAGACTTAGTGATTACACTGCTGCCTCACTTTATCACCACTGTGCAAAAACCTTGTATCTGTCTCACTCTTCAGCCCAACCACTTCTAAGAGTGGAGAAGTAGATAGACAGGTTTTGTCCTGCTGTGTCCTGCTGTCCTGTTCAACTGTCCTTTTCCCTTTTGCCCTGTCCTGTCCCATACTGTCTCACCCTGTCCCATACTGTCTCACCCTGTCCCATCCCGTCCCGTCGTGTTCTATTACATTCTGTCCCGTCCTTTCCTGTCTACCCATCTTTTCCCCATCCTCAGCTATCACTTCCTGTCCTGTCCTGTCTCATTTCAGTGTGTGGGGCAGTTAATGGCAGTCGGGGGCTGAAAGGGCTTTTTGCTTGGACTGCTATTAAAGAGGAGTGTTAAGTCATGTGGGGAGCAGCAGAAGATGGAGAGGAGGAGAGAGCGATTGAGTGCTAGAGAAAGGGAAGAAAGGATGGAAGGTATGGGAACAGTCTCGGCAGTGAAAGGACGAAAGGGCCGGCGTGACAGCGTTCACACGAACCGTGTTTGTTCACTATTATTAAAGAGACAGCAAATCTCCTGTGTGTGCCTATGGACACACACACACACACACACACACACAGAAAGGCCCCCCGGTTCGCCCCCAGCCTATAGGACTGCACTGTTTGCTGAGTCTTTTCAGCTTCACAGGGCGTTTAGCAGATAAAAGACGTTAATGGCGGAACCATTTAGTGCCTCTGCGCTTTCACGCGGCCGAATCCGGAGTCTCTCCTTACGCCTGCAGAATAAACCGTGCTGTAATGAGGATGACCACCAGCCACAACATTAGGACCACCTGCCTAATACTGAGTAGGTTCCCCTTGTGATCAACCGTAACATTAAGACCACCTGCCCAATAGTGAGTAGATCCCCTCATGCTGCTGAAACAGCTCGGACTGTGGAGCACTGTGTGTCTGATCACTTTCTATCAGAGCAGCATTAACATTTTGTACAACAGGAGCTGCTCTTTGGGATCAAACCACACTTCCCACAGGCACCAGTAAGCCTTGAGTGTCCATGATCCTGTTGCGGGTTCTCCACTCATCTTTCCTTGGTTCACTTTTGGTTGATACTATCTACTGCACACCTAGAAAACTCCCCAAGACAGTTACACTGGCACGTCATGGACTGTAGAGCTGTAGTGTAAGTTATA
>JBBIGC010000029.1:3055733-3069589 GCA_037576955.1 Lepidarchus adonis
GTTCCTCCACCCTCTGATGCAGTATTAGTACAGTACTGTAGAGCAGGAAGTAGTACTGTATATGGAGATCACAGTGTAGAGGAAAAAGTCAGAAACAAAGACACACAGTGAGATAATGAGACAGAACATTAGAAGAGAAGAAGTTGATTCAGTTCAAGGAAGAGCAACACAGTCTCCAGATTTCACCTCCTTCCAACTGGTTTCAGATTAACTGAACAGGAAGAATAGAATAGAATGGAATAGAATGGAATAGAATAGAATGGAATAGAATAGAATAGAATGGAATAGAATGGAATAGAATAGAATGGAATAGAATAGAATGGAATAGAATAGAATAGAATAGAATAGAATAGAATAGAATAGAATGGAATAGAATGGAATAGAATAGAATGGAATAGGCTTTTATTGTCATTGTACAGGAGTACAACGAAATTGTGGGTGCTCCACCCAAGCAGCGGTACATCAGCAGAAGAAAAAGAAAAACAATAAAATACACTTTAAGAATTTTAAAATATTTAAAATATTATAATATAATATTAATAATAATAATTATATATAATATAATATAATTTTATATATTTATATACAGAAAGTGGTGGTTATATATACAGAATGTGGTGTTTTTTTTTGCGTGATTCAGTCCTTAAGGGGTTGAATGTAAAGCTTTATGTAAAAGTTTTAGATTTATTTCCTCTGAAATCCAGATCCTTAAAATGCCTGTTTTCCATCAAATTTTCAGTCTTTTTTTGTATTATTTTGGGTTTACGAGTTTTGAATGTTTATTCACTGTAATGGAACTGCTGAAGTGTAAACTGAAAAAACTATGTTCAACTTTTGACCAGTAGTGTATGTGTATATGAGCAGTTTTTCATCTATATAAATTGTATTGTAACAATTGATACGTCATCAATGGTCCCTCACGCTTTTACTGCACCTGTGGAATTTACTGCATCCGTAACAGCACTGTAAACACTTCCTAACATTGTCTCCCTCTCTCCCTCTCTCTCTCTTTGCCTCTCTTGTTCTTTCTATCTCACAGGTTCTCCCGCTCTCAGTGGCTCTGCAACAGTGACAGTGCTGGTGGAGGATGTGAACGACATGGTTCCATTGTTCTCCTCCTCGTCATTCCACACTACCATCGCAGAGGACGCGCCTACAGGGAGTGATGTCCTTCTGGTCAATGCCTCTGACGCAGACGTGGGCCAGAATGGTGTTATCAGGTACTGCACACCTGCACTCAGACAGGGCATTGTACTTTCTTGAGTACTTTCAAATACTTTAGTTCCCTAACTTGATCAGTATTTTTAAAAAATCACTCACTAGCTTGTCTTCCACTAATCACACGATACTAGCAGCACTGGGAGGGTGAAGTCGTATGAAGCTCCACCCATTCCTGCTAAGGCAATAGACGGTTCAACACACTTGGAGGAGAATGCTAACCACTAATACTATCATGCCCATGCTACACACCAAAAGGGAGCAAGAACAGTCAAACCATCTCGGGCACCCGTTCTAAGATGGCTGTGATATTTTGGGATTTCCCCATGATAGATGTGCCGCCCTAAATCCCCAGATGTTTCCATTTTAACCCACGTTTTTGGTCCATAAGTAGACTTTAAAGGCCATGTTGTACCTCTGAAGGTACACTTCAATTGTTTTTACTTTAGTAGACTGAAATTGACATGGACAGCACCCTCTTTGTATTTTGTAAAATGTATTAATAGCGTTCCCTATAGTTTGTTGTCCATAACCGTTTGAGTGATCAAACCTGAGAATGTTCTTTTTACAAAGATATAGCAAATGTTTCAAAAATATTATAGTCTTATGTGATTTTTAAAAACCTACACTGATCAGCCATAACATTAAGACCACCTGCCGAAGATTGAGTAGGTCCCCTCATGCTGCTCCTTCTATCAGAGCAGCATTAAAAATGGGTAGAACAGGAGCTGCTCTTTGGGATCAGACCACACTCCCCACATGTCAGTGAGCCTCAGGTGCCCATGACTCAGTTGTCCTTCTTTGGATCACTTTTGGTAGGTGCTAACTACTGCAGACATGGAACAGTCTACAAGACCTGCTTTTCTGAAGATGTGGTGTTAATGTTATGGCTGATAAGAGCTAGATAGTTTGTTGGATCTGGATCTGGCTTGGCCTGGCAGATATGCCCTAACGATACAGATGTATCTTAATGTAATGACTCAAAATAATCACACACACTCACACTAATAAACACACACGCACACACACACACACACACACTGTTCCAGGAACAGATTATTTGCACGTCGTTACCTGACACTAATTGCAATAGTTCCTCATTCTCACACAGGCCCTCAAATCAGTCAGATGCCGAAACCAGCCCACTCCCAACAGGGGGTTGATGGGGGGTGACCGGTGTGCTCCAGTTTTACCAAAACGCTAATGAGGATGATGATGGGCAATGACAGAGTGACCAGCACTCAGTGGGGGGTATCCAAGGGCCTCCAGCCTTTAATATACCCGCAAACTGTCCCGTTACAGGATATTTGCTTTGGCCTGTCGCACCCCACCC
Organism: Lepidarchus adonis; assembly: GCA_037576955.1. Lineage (NCBI taxonomy): Eukaryota > Metazoa > Chordata > Actinopteri > Characiformes > Lepidarchidae > Lepidarchus > Lepidarchus adonis. Next base: position 3,058,285 of record JBBIGC010000029.1, read on the forward strand.
GCTCTCACCAAAGTTTTGGCCTCTGTGTTTGCCGCCGGTGCGTGACAGTGAATATTGCTCTTGTTCCTTCAAGATTCGCACGTTGTTCTCTAATTTGTTGCTTGTTTTAGTTGCAGCCGTGCTTGGGCTGCTGGTGTAGGCTCGGTATGTGTTGTGGTGTGTGTACATGTTCACGTCGGAGCGAGTTTATGTCAAGGATCCGAGAGAATGGACGCCACAAACTGAGCAATGAAACCAGATCCTCTCCAAGCCTCAGAAAAGCTGTGCTTTTGGTCGGTTGGGATCCAGGGATGTCTCTAAAAAACTGAGGTCCTAATGAAAGATGTGATAGAAGGAAACACGTGAAAGCTGTTTGGTGAACTCACATAAACTCTTGTCCCTTTGTTGTAGAGCTGTAAAGAATTGTGGGTAGGTTTGACTGATTTATAGAAATCATTTTTTTTTTAGTTTGGATTCTTTGCCACATGTGTCCCAGTTGTGTCCTCACAAAGTTCTGCAAGGATGTAACAGTGCCCTCCATAGGACTGCTCTATAAATGGTGGAGAAGGAACCACACAAAAGTCAGGGTCTGTTTAATGTGTGTTTTCAGTTGCCTTTTCTCCAAATGCCATAAAATCAACCCAAGCATTTGCTGTTTTAATCCCTATTCTTGTCAGCATTTCCTGGAAATGAACAAAAAACAAGCAAATATACTCAAAAGGTCAATATTTGTGATACTTAGGTTGTTCCAGGATATTTTATAAGCTTAAATAAAACACTGTACTTGTGTTTTCTTAACCTTGTGTGTTATGTCTCTTCCACAGTTACCGTCTGAGTGGAGGAGATGGGCAGTTCTCCATAAACCCTGCCACTGGACAAATTATAACCAGCTCCCTGCTGGATCGGGAGGTACGGAGCAACTACCAGCTGCTGGTGGTGGCATCTGATGGTGGGCAGCCAACACCCCTCTCCAGCTCCGCCCTGGTGTCTGTAGCAGTGAGCGACATCAATGACAACCCACCAAGATTTCACCATCACCCCTATGTTACACACATACCTGCCTCTATCTCCCCAGGTGGGCAATTCCTGAAGGGGTTAATGAACTTGTTGAAAAGGGACCAATACCTTTGATGAGAAATGTGATGGTGAAAAAGATACTTTTGAGAGCACTAATGTTTTCTTTCCTGTTTTCTTTTGTTTGTGTGCAGGTTCATTAGTTTTTGCAGTAACAGTAACGGATGAAGATTCTGGCTCCAATTCCCAGTTGCATTACTCTCTCAGTGGTCGAAACTCAGAGAAGTTCAAGATTGACCCAGTTCGAGGTGCCATCACAGCCAGCGAGAAATTAACTGGCAATTCTGAGGTCACGTTTACAGTTCGGGTGAAAGATGGTGGCAGCAACCCCAGGACAGACAGCACCACTGTGACTGTTCGATTTGTGATGGGTGGGGACTTTCCCATTATCAAAATCAAAGACAAAAGCTTCACATTCCCAGAAAACCAAGCCATAAACACTGTCATCACTAAGGTTTCTGGCACATCAACCAGGGCTGGGCCATTGTCATACTACATAGCAAGTGGCAATCTGGATAATGCCTTTCATGTAGACCAGCTTTCAGGAGAGCTGTCAATCAAGAAGTCTCTAGATTATGAAAATATTGACAAGTATGTGCTGTGGATTGAGGCACGAGATCAAAGTTTTCCTCCTTACTCGGCTTATGAGAAGATCGAAATCACAGTATTGGATGTTAACGACAACAACCCTGTTTTTGACAAAGAGCCATTTCATGCTGAGATTCTAGAGAACCTCTCACCTCAAAGAGTGCTTGTGGTGTCTGCACTTGACCAGGACAATGGCCCCAATGGACATCTGGAATACACCATCATTGATGGAAACAAGGAAAGTAGCTTCAGCATTAATCGTGCCACTGGAGAAATCCGCACCACTCGGCCCCTGGACAGGGAGAAAGTGGCTCAGTATTCTTTAAAGGTGAAAGCTACAGACCGTGGTTCCCTGCCAAGAAGCTCTGCCGTTAACGTCATCATTAGTGTGCTGGACGTGAACGACAATGCTCCCAGGTTCTCCAAGATTTTTAGCGCCACTGTGCCTGAGAACGCACCTGTGGGCTTCACCGTCACCAGAGTGACAACCACCGATGAGGATGTGGGTGCCAATGCTGTGAGCCGCTATACCATCAGCGACACAAGCATTCCCTTCAGCATCAATCCCAGCACAGGAGACATAACCATCAGCAGACCTCTCAACAGAGAGGACACTGACCATTACATTGTGAAAGTCTCAGCTCACGATTCAGGCTGGACAGTCAGCACTGATGTCACCATATTCGTGACCGATATAAATGACAATGCCCCTAGATTTAGCAAGCCTTCCTACTACCTTGACTATCCTGAACTGACTGAAGTAGGGTCACTGGTCACCCAGGTCTCTGCTACTGACCTTGATGAGGGATTCAATGGTAAAATATTCTATTTCATCAGGTCCCAGTCTGAATACTTCCGCATCAACTCAAGCACAGGAGAGATATTCATCAAGCAACAGCTAAAGTATCAGAACTCGACCGGCCACAGTAATATCAACATCAACAGGCAGAGTTTCATTGTGACCGCTTCCGACAGAGGTGTCAAACCTCTGATGAGTGAAACCACTGTGATCGTGAACATAGTCGACAGTAATGACAATTCACCAACATTTGAATCCTCTTCCTACTTCACCCCTGTCACTAAGAGCGTCAAGGTGGGTACCAAACTAATTAAAGTCACAGCCCATGACAAGAAAGACTTTGGTGTTAACTCTGAAGTTGAGTACATGATATCAGGGGGCAATGGCACCAGTAAATTCCGCTTGGATAAACAGACTGGATGGGTCGCTGTTGCCTCTTCTCTCACTTCAGACATAAATAAAGTCTACTTGCTAGAAATAACAGCGAGGGATAAAGGGAATCCTCCTCTCTCAGATAAAACCACTCTTAAGATTGCGGTCACAGAGGAGAACCACCACACCCCAGAGTTTTCCCAAAGCCAGGTCACTGCCACCGTCTCAGAAAGCCTGACCGTTGGCACCGCAATCCGAACTCTGTCTGCAAGGGACAAAGACAAGGACAAACAAATGAATGGTCTCATCACATACAACATCTCTTCAGGTAACGACGATGGCCTGTTTACCGTCAACAGTAAAACAGGGGTCTTATCTTTGGTCAAGCCCCTTGACTATGAGAAAAAACAAAAGCATGAGCTGAGGGTCTCTGCTATGGATGGAGGATGGATTGCGAAGACCAGCTATGTAACAGTTAACATTGTTGTCACTGATGTAAACGATAATACACCGGTGTTTGAGCCCGATGAATACTTCCCAGTTGTGCAGGAAAATGTGCCGAGTGGAACTACAGTAGTGAAGCTGAATGCCACGGATAAAGACTCCAGCCCCAATGCTGTGATGGCTTACGTCATACAGTCCTCCGACAGCGACCTCTTTATAATAGATCCCAACACAGGAATTATAACTACACAGGGTTTTCTTGACTACGAGGCCAAACAAGTGTATCATCTAACAGTCAAAGCTTTCAATGTGCCTGATGAAGAACGCTGTAGCTTTGCAAATGTCAACATTCAACTCAAAGGAGCCAATGAATATGTTCCCCGTTTTGTATCCAAGCAATACTACTTTGAAGTTTCAGAGGCTGCACCCAAGGGCACCATGGTTGGGGAGGTATTTGCAAGTGATAGGGACTTGGGAGAAGATGGAATTGTGTATTACTTGATTTTTGGCAGAAGCAGGAGAAAAGGTTTTGGAATCAATAAAAACACAGGTCAGATCTATGTCACAGGACCTCTCGATCGTGAAAAAGAGGAAAAAATATCACTAAAGGTTCTTGCCAAAAATGCTGGAAGCATTAAAGGAGCCGATATTGATGAAGTGTATGTGAACATTACGATCCTTGATGCCAATGATCCTCCAGTGTTCACTCAAGAGCTGTATGATGTTCAGGTGAGTGAAGGGCTGTTGTCTGGAGGTCTGGTCACCTTTGTCAGTGCTGAAGACTCTGACTCTGTGCCGAGCTGGAGCAGATTCACTTACTCCATTGCCACTGAGTATGAGAAGAATGCTTTTACTATCAACCCACAGACTGGACAGGTGTCTGTAGCAGCCGAGCTAGATCGTGAGACCACACCTGTGTACAACCTGACCTTACTGGCGATAGACTCAGGCTCACCTGCAGCCACAGGCACTGCCACCTTGATTGTGACTCTGGAGGATATTAACGATAACGGGCCTACCCTGCTGACAACAACTGGAGAGGTCATGGAGAACCAAAAGGCAGGAACCCCAGTGATGACCTTGAGCTCCACTGATCAAGATCTGGCACCAAATCAAGGGCCTTTCTCCTACAGTCTGCTTTCAACAGGTTCGGCTGTGACTTACTTCTCCTTAACCTCATCTGGGGAACTTAGCACCAGTCGAGAGATAGACCGAGAACAGATTAGCGATTTCTATCTCTCTGTGGTCATCAAAGACTCTGGGGTTCCTCAGATGTCCTCCACAGGAACGGTCCATGTCAAAATTAATGACGAGAACGACAACCCGTCCCAGCCTCGCTCTGTTGAGATTTTTGTACATTATTTTGGGAACATGTTCCCTGGAGGATCCCTAGGAATTGTGAAACCACAGGATCCCGATATAAAGGACACATTCCATTGTTCCTTGATCCCTCCTGCTGCAAATCTGTTTAGTATAGCCACAGGAACCTGCAACCTCAACTCAAATGCTCGATCCACAGATGGCACATTTGATCTTTCAGTGCGGAGCCATGATGGTGTCCATGCAGCTGTCAATAGCAATGTTCGTGTCTTCTTCATTGGATTCAGTAATGCTACAGTGGACAACAGCATACTGATTAGGCTGAATTCCCAAAGTGTCAGTAACTTCCTCACCGACCACTACCTCAGCTTCTTGCACATTGCAAACTCCCAGCTAGCAGGTTTGGGCACTGGGGTTCAACTGTATGGAGCGTTTGAGTTGAACAATGAAACCTTCCTCATGGCAGCTGTCAAACGTGGCTACGGACAGTATGTCAATCCAAGTGGTGTGTCTACCTTCTTCCAGAGCATCAAAGATGTACTACACAGGCAAAGTGGGGTTAAAATAGACTCTGTGGACCATGACCCATGCACCCACAACCCTTGCCAGAACGGTGGCAGCTGCAAGCGCCGCCTCAGCGTCGGACCTGATATAACAACAATGGAAAGTGTCCCGGTCATTCTTGTCTCAAATCGTCCCCTACAGCCTTACGTCTGCAACTGCAAACCTGGCTATGCTGGAAGTCTTTGTGAAACAGACATCAACGAATGTCTTCCATCACCTTGCCACAATGGAGGAACCTGCCATAACCTTGTGGGAGGCTTTTCCTGTTCGTGTCCAGAAGGCTTCACAGGAATGGCCTGTGAGAGGGATGTCAACGAGTGCCTGTCCAATCCATGCAAGAATGGGGCACTGTGCCAAAACTTCCCCGGCGGCTTCAACTGCCTGTGTAAATCCGGATTTGCAGGTACAGTACAACTTGTCACCTTAGGAGTCATTCAGATTTTACATGAGCACGCGACCGCAGATATTTGTTAAAGCACATGTGCACAGTCTTTGCACACAAATCCAGCAGGTTTTGATCCAAGAAAAATATTTGCTCCCAAGCAATCGTCGAGGTGTTGTAACCCTAGCACGCGGTGATGACTGCCAAAAGCCATTTGCTGTTAGGGTTACGGGTTGGGGGGTATCAGCTGTGATGCATATCAACTTGTCATGTTTACTTTAAAGGGAAAGGGATGATACAGTTTTGACCCTAATAAGGACAAAACTGTAGGCGGGCCCTGAGTGCACTTGAGTCAAGTTTCACTACCTGCTTTCTGTGTCTGAAAGCCTCAGTGTGTTTGTACTTTTGAGAGCTCTGTGAGTTAAGGGTTCAGCTGGCGTGACGGGAAAAGACTTCAACAATGCTCTTCTGTTCATCGTTGAGTGTAGCAAGCACATGGACAGTGATCTAATTAACAAAGTTACCATAATGCCAACACATAGCATCGTACATCACTCCCTGCTAAACGAAATGGGCAAGTTTTAATCAGTACAGTGGCACTAGTGTCTGTAAGGGGAGCGAATGCACTTAGGCATTTTTGCGATAACATTCATTTGAATCAGGGCTGTTTAGGCAGCTGCTGGCTGTAGTTCTTGGAAGGAGCGCTTCAAATGCAGCCGCAGCAGACGGTTTGTCTCTGGCTCGCTCGAGCTTTGAGTCATTACTGTCCTTTTTTATTATGACCATAACAAACGACCGCGAGCATTCGAGTCTGAGGCCCCAGATAAATGGGGGCCGCTGAAGAATTACACCTATTGACTTACAGTAGTTTGCCTGCCCTTCTGCTGAACCCCCCTACTTCCTGTTTTGCAGGCCTGCTTGTGGTGAAGGAATTTATATCCCTTAAGCTATTATTCTTACATTGCTGAGGGTGTGTAAATGAGAAGTGCTAATCTCGGTTTCAGGGCCTTTATACATTTGCATGCTTAATACCATTTTTCGTTGATCACTTTTCTGTTTATCTTCACTGTTGATTTTTTCCTCCATTGTGGCCATTTGTTTAGTCATTTCAATGGGTCACCCAGAGATATATCCTTAATCCTTAATACTGTGAGGACAGGTAGATATTTTCACCCGCTATGTTCTCAGAGAAGGTTTACAAGTTTAGAGCTTTTCAGAGTTGTCATGTGTGTGTGTGTAGGGGAAACTGCCCTTCGCCATTTGCTTGTGTCATCCTCACCTCATTCGTTTTCATTTGTGTTGTTTCATGAACTCAGGGAAAACCTGTGATTCCATCATCAATTACTGTGAGTGTAACCCCTGTTTTAACGGAGGTTCCTGCCAGAGCCGTGTGGAAGGCTATTACTGTCACTGTCCGTTTGGTAAGTCATCACTCCAGCTGCAAGAACCAGGTGTTCCAGCACTATTCTTGAGCAATGTTTATCTGATTGGCCATGTTCCAGACTGTAGAGGAAGATAATTAATAAAATAACCTAAAGCTGTCATTGCCCATTTCATTGTTTTTTGGGAATGCTTGTTGTTTCATGTTGGGAAGTTGTGAAACCAGTGCCTAACTGCTCTGTTGCTGTTGCTGTTGCTCAGGTGTATTTGGAAAACACTGTGAGCTGAACAGCTACGGGTTTGAGGAGCTCTCGTACATGGAGTTTCCCAGCCTGGATCCCAACAACAACTACATCTACATCAAGTTTGCCACTCTGAATGAGAACGCCCTGCTCATATACAACCACGACAACCAGACGGGTGACAAGGCAGAGTTCCTGGCATTGGAGATCTTAGAGGGTAGGATGAGGTTCTCCTTTAACCTGGGCAGTGGCACCTACAAATTGACGACCATGGTTCGGGTTTCGGATGGACAGTTCCACACGGTCATAGCCAGGAGGGCTGGAATGGTGAGTCACCACTGCATTTCAAAAACAACTTTGTATTAACCATGGGCCACTAGGATTCTTGCATGTCCATCTCGATTGCATAGGTTGTTCTATGTCAGGGAAGTCCGAAGTTAAAACTGCCAATGAGTTGAACCAGGTGTGTTAGCTTAAGGAAATCATCAAACTGTGCTGGACACCAGCCCTCCAGGGCCAGAACTGGGCACTCCTGCTGTATGCAATTTATGCGAAACAGAGGAAGGGCAGTGAGGTAAACGCTTGCTCATAGTCGTCATTTTCATGCAATGTTATGGTCGTGAGAAATGCTCTTGTTTGTGGGCGTGTCTTCACTGCCACTATAATAATTCTCCATGCCGCTTTAGAGCTAAGATTGCAGTTGCAGTCTGTTCGTTTTCTGCTTCATGCCAAATCAGAGAGACAGACCCTCCATGCAGAAACTGCTCACTTGTCAGGAGGTTCTCCAGCTGGACGCCAGGTCTGCTGCTCGGCCTTGGAGGCTGGGAGTACGTCGGAAACGTGGTAAAATCATTGAGATAATGTAGAGAGATGGTCTGTGAAGGTACATAGTGAGTAGCTCCCCTCTACCACCATGCCACATGTGCTGGCTAGTGCAGACTGGGATGTGGTGAACTTGGAGGGGTTCTGCGGAGGAGAGCGGAGGAAAGGGGCTGGGCGTACAGCAAGTCCCCACGGAGGTGTAAAGAAAACCTGATCCTTGTGTTTAGAGAAGGTGATGTGGGTCATTTAGGTGGTTCTGTGTGTGTGTGTGTGTGTTTTTTTTTTCCTCCGACGTGGATTCTGAGCAGATGTTAAAGTCATAAGCAGCCCCTCGTTGTCGGCCCTGTGGTTAAGGTCGAACCCGAGAAGTCAAGGCTACTTTTGTTTAGTTAAGATGTTCCAGCTTGGCCCAGAGGCAGCTGCCGTTGTTTTTACTGCACTATTATGACTTTAGGCTTCTGTGTTTCTAACGTGGACAGAAGACACAATCACCATCCCAGTTCCAGCACTACACTACGTTAGAAAAGAGAAAATGGAATTATCTATCACTCAAGGCTGGCCCAAATAATGTCATTATTCGAGCATTCGGTTAGCTCATCTTTAACTTTTTTTATTTAATTTAAGTAAACCCTTTTATCCTAAAAAACAAATCTGCACAAATGTACTATAATAACTTCCCAAGTCAAAGTAGAGTTCCTGTTCTCATATATAACTGATAAAGCTACAGATGTTTTTTTTTATTTTCAGTTCCACCTTAAATTTTACCTTAAAATTTCACCTTTAAATTTGAATTTTGGGTGAAACAGGAGAATTCCAGCAGGATTACCCTAGAGCACTATGTAAGCAATAGAACAGAAACTACATTCAGCCAATCTGGCTCTGAATGTATGTTGTAAAAATAAAAATGCTAAGATTTGTAAAGATTTTTATCGCTGCTGCTAGCTAGAGCAGCAAAAATTTAATCAGACTGTTATGCCTCCTTATCTGACATCAACTTACAGCATAATGTAATATTTCTCTCTGTGGTTAAAAATGAAGTGTGGTCTGTGTGGGGATACGTATTTGGTCATGACTGCTGGTATCCAGATCATGTGAAACCCTGTCTAAACACCCCGTCCTCCAAAATCAGGTGCCGAGTTACTTCATGGCTTTTAATCAGTGCTGGGGTAGTAACTCCTAAAACTCCAATAATAACTCCACTGCAAATAAATAATCGCTTCTTTGGAACTTGTAATGGGATTTCTTCCTGGAAGAAGAACCTCACTAGTCATTACTTCATTTCTAGGTTAACCTCTATAACACTTGCTCTGAAGAAGACAACCAGATGTGCTATGAACCTGCCTCATGCTATTTAAAAGCCTGGTTACGGTGAAGTGAAAAAGTGCAAATATATCGCTTGCAAACTTATAAAATGAACAATGTTACTATTTGTCACCATCTCACAAAGTGAGAAAGTGGAACCTGGACTGGGACTTGTGACCTTCTGATGACAAAAGCAACCACCTGTCCACCACTGCCCAACATTTGTACCAGTGTTCTGGACAATACAGCCAGATGTGCTACCTAGTGAGTATATAATGAAAAAGCCATTAGATTACTGAAATAATATTATTAAAAAACAGAAATACCCTGCTTTCTTCAAAACGTCTCTTAGAGGTTGATATTTTTGCCAGAGCAGCCCCCTAGTCGATGTGGGTCCATACGCCCGTTTCTTACATGTGTAAATACAGGTCTTGTGGATTAATGGGATGTTCCACAGTAACAGGATTTACATCCAAACAGTGAATGAAGAAAATGCAAGTGTCTATAGACACATTGTGCAATTGCTTCATTTTTTATCAACATGTTTGTGTAGAAATGCTAAGCTAAAGGCTAACCCGGAACCTCACACAAGTCACATGTTATGCATTTTGTCGACAAATGGTCCACAGAACATACAAAAACAAGCTCCAGTACCTCCTGGCTAAGAGGTTGTGTTGTATTTGTGGCCATGTAGTGAAATACATCGCAGACCATGGCCTGGGGGAGGACCGCTGTAAGCGCTAAGTGAAAATTGTTGATGGCAAGTTCCGAATCATTTCTTTCTGTTTTGTGAAGACTCAGCACAGCGAGTCCAAGTCAAGGAGGGACCACAAAGATGTTTGGAGCAAATAAAAGTTTTGTTGGTCACAGCTGCCTTGGAGAATGCCACCGAATCTCACACATGCAGTTCATTAAGACCCACTGCTGAGGCAAAACTCCAGAGCATGAATATTTTTCTTCTGGATATTGATCAGCCACAACATTAAGACATTTCTAGTTGTTTCACTACAATCGCACATGTCAGGGGGGTGGTATATATTGAACAGTCATTTCTTGAAGCTGATGTCATGGAAGTCAGAGCATAAGGTACTGAGGTTTTGTGGAATGTTCCAGGTCCAAAGTACCTACCAAACGTGACCCGGTGAAGCGGCCATAGGGTCATGGGCACCCGAGGGTCGCTGATGCATGTGGGGAGTGAAGGCTGGTTCGCCTGGTCTCTTGTGGTCTATTGTTTGGGGCTTCAGAAAGTCTGATGTTGCATTTCTCGTGGTCCCTGAGAGCTGATCCAGGACCAGTAGGTCCAGGGTTCTTTGAAGTGCAGCGCAGCAGTAATAAAAAGCCCAGATGGTCGAGCCATGCGGTAACTCAACTGTATCTGTGTACACCAAAGCTGCAGAAGACAAATGTGTCTTGTTTCCATTGCTAGTTTGTTTTCTCTGAGCAGTATTTCACCGGCCGAACTTCGAGCTCTGCGTTAGCCATCAGCAGCGGGGGATTCGGTGGGTCTCTGACGGTCTGCATCCTCCGCACCCGCCATGTTTATCCAGAGGCCTGCGTGGGCATGGGGCCTTGCCCCTGTTTTTCAACACCTTAGCGCTCTTTCCATCTCTCTTGCCACCTCTTTTTTTTCTTTTTTTCCTCCCTCTGTTTTTGGTGGAGGCGATTAAACCGCGGAGTTACAGGTCTGAACACAATGGCTGCAAGGAGGCTGTTTGTTTAAGGATGGAGAAGAATGATGTTTCTATTAAACTTACCGTAACTCTTTATTTCCTTCACAATAGCCCCCTCCTCCTCCACCACCACCACCACTATCCCACCATCATCACCACCACCACTATCCCTCCACCACCACCACCACTATCCCACCATCACCACCACCACCACTATCCCACCATCCCCCTGATTTCTCCTCATGTGAACTTTAGCTGGGCTCATGTGAAAAAAAGCTAAAGTTACTAATATAATAATAATAATAATAATAATAATAATAATTATTATTATTATTATTATTATTATTATTATTATTATTGTTATTAT
>JBBIGC010000029.1:3094845-3118674 GCA_037576955.1 Lepidarchus adonis
GGTGGAGCTGGAACACTGTTCCTCCACCCTCTGATGCAGTATTAGTACAGTACTGTAGAGCAGGAAGTAGTACTGTAGATGGGGAGGATAAAGCCAGAAGCAAAGACACACAGTGAGAGAATGAGACAGAAGAGTAGCAGTAGCTTCAGCTCATGAGAGCAGCAGATTTGCAGTGGCCTACAATAATAATTTGGGGTCCTTTGTCACTAAAACAGGGTGTGTGGATCTGCACTGCAGGTGAGACCCCTGCAGATGTTTTTCCACACTGTGGGTATATATGTATGTGTAGACAAGTCCCTTCACCATATCTACCTACATTATTGTCCAGGCCATACAGGAGCACTGCATACTTCACAGGTCCAGACTGTAGACCATCTGCATCATCTGTTAGACCCTTTGTCCCCTCACCAATAGTCAGGATCCCCACCGTGAGCAGGACCACCAGTGAGCAGGTGTTATTTGGGTGATGGCTCACAGACATGCTGGGCTTCAGCGCTGCAGATTTGGATTTGGACAGTTAGCTCCGTACAGTTCTTCACCCTGATTTTTTTTCCACAGACAATAGAGCAGAGCTCAGTGAAAATTCAGAGGTAGATCTCAGGCAGCTAATAAAGTCCAGTTGCATAATGGGAAATTACTGGTGCTGCTCTTAAATGGAAATCATTGCTCAGGCACTCTGACTCTGATTTGGAGCAGGAGGAGCTGCACGGATGACTGGGATTAAAAAGCTGAATGAAGTAATCCCACTGGGATTCAATGGTTAAACCTCATTCTTACCTGGATCATCATCATCTCACACGAGCATCACTTTTAAAGACCCAGGCAATAAAGGAGCCGCTCACAGGCCTAGGATTAAAATACTGGTAGGACCCCACATGCTGCTGAAACAGCTCTGACTGTGGTGCACTGTGTGTCTGATTCGTTTCTATCAGAGCAGCATTAACATTTAGCACAACAGCAGCTGTTCCTTCAGATCCCACCATACTCCCAACATGCACCAGTGAATTTTTGGTAGGTTGACTTTGAACAATCCACAAAACCTGCTGTTCTGGAGATGCTCCTGCTATCACAAAAAGGCCCTCATGTTCCTGCTTGTAGCACAACAACTTCAAGAAGTGTCCTGGTTTTAATGTTTTGGCTGATTAGTGACTAGTCTTTGTCTGACTGAAGTTTTTGATGATTCGTTTCTGGTTTCTGCTGTGTATTCCTAACTTCTGCAGGGATCTGGCAGCACTGTTTTAGACGTGGACATTAAGAGCTGTGTTTTTATGAGCTTAATTATTTTTATCTGATACAGAGAGAAAAATTATGATGCGAAATAAAACGTCTGGCCTAATCGCACATAATAAAAATGCCTTTGGCTGACAGTATGTTACAGACAGGAAGAGGCGCAGTATTGCGCTGTAATTACACTATAATTGTAAAACTACCGGCAATGTAATCAGTTATGACAATAATCACTATGAAGGTCTGTTCAGCTGCCAGTACTTCACTGGACCCAGATACACGTGGCGTTTACTTACTGGTCAAGCTACCAAGCAGCCAGAACATTAAGACCACTGCCAGGTGAAGTGAAGAATATTGACTTTCTGGTTGTTTCATTACAGTGACACCTGTTAGAGAGGTGGGATATATGGTGCCTGCCATAATGATTGGCAGACATTTTTTCTTTCTTTTTTTACCCCTATGCTCCTTTTTTAAATCAAACAATTCAGACATGATTGAAGTGCACATTCCAGACTTTAGTGTAAAGTTATTTATATACATTTTAGTTTTACTGTGTAGAAATTACAATGATTTTAATACCAGTCCCCCTCATTTCAGGGCACCATAATGTTTGGGACAATTGTCTTCAGAGGTGTTTTTGTTTCATTGCTTCATTATTGTAGAGATTAGATACCTAGGCTTACTTCTACTATTTGGAGTCAGTAGTTTCCAGTGGTGGCCTAGTGGTTAGGACCTTCAACTGGAAGATTGCAGGTTCAAGTCCCGACCTGGGCACCACAAGGTACCTTTTGATCCCTGCCTGCTTCTCCAAGTGTGCTCGTGTGATGGGATAATTGCAGAGGCCACAGTTTGTTGTGGTGTACTGTGTGTAATGGTGTGTCACAAATCTACTATTAGGCTGAGAAACAAGAATAAAACCATTTGAGACATTGGACAATCCTTGCCTGGAATATCATTAGAAAGAAAGCATGCATGGGCGAGCTCTGTAATCATAAAGGACCAAGAAAGACCTCCACTGCTGATTGCACAATGAATTCTGAGGTGTATGGAAACACCTGCTCAAGTTCCAGTAAATGCCTCCAAACGCTTCATCTTGCAACAAGATAATGATGCCAGACGAACTGCTAAAGCATCATGGGAGTTTCTCAAAGCTAAAAAGTGGAAAATTCTTGAATGGCCGAGCTACTCACCTGATTTAAATCCAATCATGCATGCCATCCAGATGCTGAAGAAGAAACTTCTTCTTCATGTGTAAGTTGTAAATTTGAGCTACTCCTAAATACAGGTGCACTATTTGACCTCTTCATCGGGACAACACCTGCCAGCTGAGCGGCGTGAAGAACATCTGTGTCCAAACTGTTAGCGCTTGACATGCTCCCCTCCGGACCTGCCTGGAAAAAGAAAACACTTTCGACCAAAAGGCTGCTTCACTCGTATGTAGGAGCCTTATTACCTTTCTCCCCAGGGCAATTCCCAACTTCCAGCCCTTGCATCATAAAAGTGCAGGTGCCACAGTTGTTGGGGAGGAAGCCAGGGAAGACTGACTGTTTCTAAATGGGACAGGTGTGCGAGGGCTCCGTCTCAGACCATGTGTAGAGCATTAGAGCAGAGGTTCTCAAAGGTCCAGGAGAACAACACTGTTAAGCATTGTCCTACCTCTATCCAAAACAAACCTCATATTTTTGTCAAAACAGAACCTCTCCAGATTCTTCAGGGCCCTAGTTCATTTTCTTTAGCTTCAACCCCACAGGTATTTGCCAAGTCCAAATCTTACTGAATCCAAGTCTTGCTGGAAACCATGACCCAGTTTTATCATTTGAACAGGCAACCATCATTTAAGACCTCTGGGTTCTTCAGAGTCCATGGTGCTCAGGTTCCCAGGGTCTTTGCTGTAACAAATCAACCTTCAGTGTTTGTTGTTTTTTGTTCAATATGACCATAGAAGTTTCTTCTGGACATTCAGATATTTTGCTACCACCGGAGGTGATATTTGTGCAAGAAAAGCTGGGAGGTTTTGTAAAATCCAATAAAACATCAGCGTCATTTGTTATACGCTGGTTCTTCTGAACTTTATTTTATTGAGTAAAGTTAAAAGAAAAGATTATTAATGTTTTCATTCCTGAAACCCATGTGATCACCGTTGACAGATTCTTTTTGAACAGAGCTTTCTCCAGATTCCATGAATCTTTTCGCAGTATTATGTACTGTAGATGGTGAAAGTGTGCAGTTCTTAGTAATCTTGTGTTGAGAAATGTTCTTTATGAACTGACTGACATTTCTGTTGGCAGATGATCCATTAAAACCCAATCATGATCCCTCACCTCTTACCAGGTCACCTGATTATTGTGAAATGTTTCAAAATTATGTAGCTTTAGTATTCTATAAATTTTTTGCTCTTATTCTAAACACTAACAGTAATTGCTTTTTGCTTTTGTGAGTATAAAAAAAATACAAATTGCTGTTTTTTTGTATTTTATTGCATTTTACAAAATTGCCCAAGGTTTCCAGAAACTGCATAACTGATTATACCAAACTGCCACCATCTTTTACAGATCTCTGATCCTTGGAAACACATCTTACTATCTCCCTCACTGGGTGTGGAGGTAAAATCAACATGCAAACTCCAAGACAGGTTTTCTACAGAAAGTGCAGTTTCTGAAATGACTGACCCAACGGCAGTACATTTTCTAACACAAAGCTATTTTTATAGATATTGGTGGATTTGGCTGCTGTGTCGCCACATATTTATACCCCAGTGAAATGGGAATTCATGAAAAAAAAAAAAAAAAAAAGCAAATGAAGATCTAAGGATTTTTGCCAACAATTGTGTCCTTAAAATATCTTTAGATTTTTTATTTTAGAATTTTAAAAGTTTAGTAAAAACTTTTAATTTAACTATTTCTTACATGGGAAATAATAATAAATTTGGAGTTGACTTTATTTATAATTTTAGACTTATATTTAGACGAAAAAACACAGCAGAACCCTAATATATACAGGCCACCAACAAAGACAGTGAACAAAAATGATTCATTCATCAAGCAGCAGGACACATATTTTACGCAGTTCTGTTGTAATTTTTTCTTCTTTTTTTATACCATCCATAGACGTGAGTGTTGGAGTTCCTCTAAAATAATGGCACTGAAGCTGAACTGAATCGTAAGAAATAGCCTCTCAGACTTGCTGACCTTATGGAAAAAAAGCACTGATTTCTACAAAGACAGATGTCTGGTGTTCACCTCAAGGTGAACGGGTCAGTGGGGTGAGAGATGTCTGTCTGCTGACCTGTGGAGTGACCTGTGGAGAGCGTTTCTCCAGTGGGACTCCTTCAGGCCTTCACCCGAACTGTCCAGGTCGATACGGCAGCTGAAAAACCAACAGAGCCACACAGGCTGAGAGGGCTGGCGTCGCCCAGTGACCATCGAGCTGAAACGTGATTATGATTCCGTCCATAAAGCTTTCACTTCTGCTGACGGGACAGATTTAGGAGCTGGTAAAAACGTAGCGTTCAGTGTTTGTGTTAGTGTATGGAGTTTTTTGTGGAAAATGTGGTTAAAGCTGACCAGGTTTAAGCTGTTAAGTTCAGAATTTGATATAATATTCAACATTTTTTCCCATTGTTCATTATACACCAATCAGCTAAAACGAGTGAGGAACTTTGAATGTCCTGTTATTTCATTACAGTAGCATATATCAGGCAGCAAGTGAACAGTTAGTTCTTGAAGTTGATGAGTGAAAGGATCTGAGGGCCTTATTGTGATGGTTAGAACATCTCCAGAACAGCAGGTCTTGTCAAGGGTTCAAGGTCTGCAGCAGTTTGTAGATACTAACAGGATCCATGGAAGGACAAATGGTGAAGAAGTCACAGTAAAATGGGCACCCAAGGCTCACTGATGCATGTTGGGAGAGTATTATGGACTCAGAGTTGCTTCCGTTGTACAAAATGTTGATGTTTCTATGATAGAAAGGGGTCAGAACACACAGTGCACCACATGCATCAGTGAGCCTTGGATGCTCATGACAACGTGACTGGTTCACCGTATAGTACAGTATATATATTCAGAAGCAGTAATTGATGAATTTGACCTTTTGTAAAAAAGACTAAGGAACACTGTGTATAGAGGTGTTAAAGACACAAAGCCTTTACAAAGGTACATTTGTTGTAAAATCTTTAAATAAAAAAAATTAAGCATCACCAAAGTCCGGCCCTGGTGGGACCCGGTATGTATACACACATTAGTCGTTGTTGTGTGTAGTCATTCCCATCTTGAGTGTGAATGCATTTATTTCCTTCACATAACTTTTCTTGAATATCGTTTGCCCAAGTTTACCAGTATAATATTTCAAAATACCTGCAGAACGACTTTTCTTTTTTGTTTTTGTTAACATTTCCATGTCATAGCATTTGAAATATATTTATAATGTTAGTTTAATTCATCACTTTTATTAGATTCATCGTTTGCTTTACAATATCAGTGCTTATAGACTTCTGGTGCTTCTTCTGAGACGATATCATGTGATATACGGTTACGTCCCCACTGGCTGCCAATGCAGTGACCTGGCATGCGGAGTAAAGATGGATGTTGAGAGGGCAGATCTGTATGTCAGCAGGGAAACATTCAGTTGAGCAGGAGTGTTAGCGTGCTGGCGTAGAGGGCAGCAGCCCCTGGCATTCAGACCAATTCAGCTCAGTCCCAGTGATCCTACCCAGGACCCCAGTTCGTCTGGTTCTTCCTCCTCTCCATGAACAGTACAGTACAGTATACACCCTGCCAAACTCTGCTACAACAACCTGCAGGATTTCACATTAAGTACACCATCAGCCATAACATTATGACCACTTGCCTAATATGGCGTGGGGCTCCCTCTTCAGGTCTATGAACACTAAAAATATCAAAATCATTCCCTAAATCACTTATCCAGTGCAGGTGGTGGGGAAGCTGGATCAGATCCCAGCGGGGTATAAGCCCAAAGCAAGTTTCACCCTGGCCAACTACACACTATGTCACATGGCGACACAGAGGCAGACAACCATTCGCACCTATGAGCAATTTAGTAGCCATTCAATCTAAACCACATGCCTTTAAACAGTGGGAGGAAACCAGAACACCTGGAGGAAACCCACACTAACACGAGGAGAGCTTCTACATTCCACAACAATCTATTCCTCCATCAACCCATCTTTCCATAAACCATCTATCAATCTCTGCCTAATAATAATCAGAATAATATCTTTTCAGCTGCTCTCGCTCTACCGCCTCACATAGCTCCTATTTCTCAGCTTTAACACACTCTTAATACAATTTATGTGCACTTTAGTGCTGTTGATACATTTCACACAGTAAAGTTGTAAATACTTGTTATACACAGTCAGTATTAGTGTGTAAGTACTTCTTTACTTCTTTTAAATTAATCTTTGTCACAACTTTACTGCACCAAATATACTTAGAGTCTCACTACACTGTACACCGGGTCAGGTTAGGGGGTTAATAACGAATTATTTTCACACAAGGGAAGATGGACAACACTGTGAAACTATGCTAATTAGAGCTAACGTTGTGTTTTCTGGAGCCCAGATGAGTGAGGTTAGTTCTGCAAGGCTGGTGGCCTGTCAGTGCAGCGCTGTAATAACAGAGTAGATGTCTTTTGTCGCCCAGTTAATGTGTTTATTTTCCAACGATCTCACCGTTTCACCCACATCGCTTTGGAAGCTCATGTGTCAAAACAGATGAACCAAATGGGAAAACAGGGGGTGCCACCTTTAGGCCTTGTCCACACAGGCATTCAGATCTTGGATAAACGAATGTGATTTGAGCTGCTTGATTGATGTTACATTCATGTTTGTTTGCCTCTGTTGAACTCCAACCTGAAGTCCAGACTGTAATGCTGTGTGTTGACCTGTGGGGGCAGCAATGAGTCAGTCCAGACTGTAATGTTATGTCATTACCTGTGAGGGCAGCAAAGAGTCAGTCCAGACTGTAATGAAATGTGATTACCTGTGGGGGCAGTAATGAGTCAGGCCAGATTGTAATGGTATGTGATTACCTGCGGGGGCAGCAATGAGGCAGTCCAGGATGTAATGTTGTGTTTTGACCTGTGGGGACAATAATTAGTCATTGTGAGTTTTTTTTGTGTTTGCATGCTGTGAATTTAATGTTCTGAAAATGTCCCATGACACTTTGCATGTTGAACAGTCAGAGGGTAAACCCAGAGGGAGGATTTTTAACATAAGGACGTTAAGGTTAAGCTCAAATAGAAACATTCAATCCATATACATTTCAATTCAATGAAGGATGAACCTCAAACCCCACTGGATACAAAAACACTCTGGACTGACTCATGACTGCCCCTAGAGGTAAAGACACAACATTACAGTCTGGACTGAATCATTACTGCCCCCACAAGTCAACACACAACATTACAGTCTGGACTGAATCATTACTGCCCCCACAGGTCAACACACAACATTACAGTCTGGACTGAATCATTACTGCCCCCACAGGTCAACACACAACATTACAGTCTGAACTGACTCATTACTGCCCCCACAGGTAAACACACAACATCACAGTCTAGACTGAATCATTACTGCCCCCACAGTTAAACACACAACATTACAGTCTGGACTGAATCTTTACTTCCCCCACAGGTAAACACACAACATTACAGTCTGGGATGTTTTGTTACTGCCCCCACATTTAAACTCATTACAGTCTGGACCGCAGGTTGAAGTTCAACAGAGGCAAATGAACGTAATTGTAACATCATATTAAAGTTAATCAAGTGCTGCTAAAAATGCTTTCTTATCCAAGATTTTAATGCCTGTGTGGAAAAGACCTTAAACATTGCTCCCTGAACATCCTGGATTGGGAGTTTAAATTTGCTGATGAAGTCATTTTGGACTTGTTTACTCACCAAGGAGCCAACAAGGGGTGAGAAGTGAGGGCCATGAATCAGCCACTATGTGTGTATTAGGCCCTGGACCCTACTGTGCAGTAGATGGGAAAGGTACACTTCGCTGCTTAAGATTTGGGAGCGCAAAGTGATTTAGGCTTGTTAGGGAGGTGTTATCCTGTCGTTCGTTAACGTTCGCTCTGGCCAAATTATTCCAAGCCGCTCTTTGCGAACAATAACATTAGCTTTCGTCGTGACCGCAGCTGTCCAAGAGCCGTTAAACAGGCAAGCTGTTCAAATAGCACTCAAAGGCACCGGCACTTTTATTGAAAGGAAAACCAGCCTCTCCTTCAAAATAAGGCTCACCATTCCTCGCCAAGAGGTGTACTGTTCAAAGACCAGAGTCTTGCTTTCTGCATGATTTGGCACGGCGGAGGCACGCGTGTGGTGCCAAGGAAACTCAGGGGGCAATGGCTTTAGTAGGTCGCTCTTATATCTTATATGAACAGAATATCTTATGGGAAAAAGGGAAGGGAAAGGGAGGGTCTCAAAAAAGATCTGTGCTACAAGCCATACTCCCAACAATTCTGAAATGCACCAATCAGCCATAAAATTAAGATCACCTCTGTCATTTTGAATAGGTCTCCTGTCATGCTGCTGTGTACTGTGGGTTCTGACCAGGTTTTGTAACATAGGAACTCGGACCAGACTCCCTGCATGCATCAGTGAGCCACGGGTACCCATGATCCCGGTACTTATTCCTTGAATCCATTTTGGTAGGTACTAACTACTGTAGACTTGGAACACTCCACAAGGCCTGCTGTTCTGGAGATGCTCTAGAGCAGAGGTGCCTAATGTGTTGATCGCAAAGGCATTGGGAGTCAATCGCGGAGCCCTGCCTTTCAAAATAAACTGCCATGCACATGAGACCACACAGCATAAAAGCAAGTGAACCGTGAGGGTGTTAGCCTATTATCCATCTGTACTGTGGTGTCTGGCAGTTGATTGACGTACAGTACAACCAATCTGGCCTCATCATTTGTAACAAACGTCAGCGCGCATGCTCAGTCAACCGCGTGAGCCTAAACTACAGCATTTACATTTATTTACATTTACATTTATTCATTCGGCTGACACTTTTGTCCAAAGCGACTTCCAGGTACGTCACACGTCACCTAGTTAGCGACTAACAGTTAATTTACTTCTAAAGAAAGGATGTAAAAATAAGTGGGGAGCTGGACCAAGTAAGAAACCAAAATCAGACTGTTTATTAAAAAATACCACACTGACTACCGCCCAAAAAACGAGGGGATTATGTCCGGACTATTCAACTCTGACTGTTTCCATTCAGTTCAAGACGTCATTAGAGAATGTAATTCTGCATTGAGCCGTACATGTTAATGCTGCTATGCAAGGTCAACAATATATATTTTAAATATAAATATAATTTATATCATTTGCACCTGTATATATCACTGGCACCTGTTATATAGTTTTGTTTATACAATATTAGATAAGGTTTTATATTCTTTATATTTCTTTATATACTTTATATTTCTTTAGAAGTTTAAAATATTTTTGCTCTATTTATTGTTACATTTTTTAATGTCTTAAATTGCTTCTTGTTTTGTAATCTGAGGTCAGGGGCGGTCGCCAAAGCATTTCACTACACATCATACTGTGTATGATTGTGTATGTGACAAAATTTGAATTTGAATATAAAGAATACTGTGTGTGTGTGTGTGTGTGTGTGTGTGTGTGTGTGTGTGTGTGTGTGTGTGTGTGTGTGTGTGTATCTATGTATATATAACCAAAGTTATATAAATATAACATTTGTTTTAGCATTTTTATTGTTGGTAGATCATTGTGACTTGGCACAGCACATCAACTCCAAAATCTGAATGGTCACTTGCTTCCTAATATGTCCCATCTGCCTGACAGGTGTCAATGTGATGAAATATCTAGATTGTCAATGTATATTTCACCTGGCAGTGGTCTTAATGTTGTGGCTGATCAGCGTATGCTCATACAAGCAGAGCCTCTTGGAGGTCACAAACAGCTCAGAGTGTTTTGAGGCACAGGGTGTGATTTGTTTCGTCTTTTTTCACTGAACTACTACTTTAAGCTGCACTGAAGGAGACCACATGGAGGAAAACACCTATCCCAGATCTCAGCAGGGGTAAGAGTTTTGTAGAGTAAAGAACAAGGCGGGAGGAAAGAGCAAAGTCTGCTCATGTTTTGGTTCCAGATGATACTCCGACATCCATAAGACAACATCAGAGGTGTGTGTTTGTGTGTGTGTGTGTAAGCAGGAATGTGCTATTTATCCAGAACTACGGACAGAGCCAAGCGTAAGTCATTGCTCCTGCACACAGCCACATGATGAAAGCACCCCCCACACCCCACCCCCGCCCTTGTTTTGCATTATGGGTTATGAATACCAGCAGTCACCAGGAGACGTGCTTAAAGGAAATTTACAGCCTAATGCACTCAAGGGCTAAGCAGACTGTTACAAATGAAAGATGTTATGAAAAGTTTGAAAAACTGCAACAACAATGGCCTCCAACCTGCAGCGATGCTTCAGAGAGGAAACCACAGAAAATGAAACAAAGGCTGTCACATCTGTTCAGGGGCATTACGGCAGAGAAGAACAGCGACTAACTAGTTATTTAATTACAATGGTAGCTGTCAGGGGGGTGGGATATATCAGGCAGCATGTGAACAGTCAGTTAATGAAGCTGATGTGCTGAAAGCAGGAGGGTAGGGATCTGAGGGAATTATTGTGCTGGATAGAGAATCTCCAGAACTTTTAGGAGTTATGACTATAAGCAATGCAAAAAAGGGGAAAATGGAAAGTAATGTAACAATGTAAAGTAGTCAGTGTACAGCTTGTATAACTTATACAAATATATAAATTTGCTGTCCCCTCAACATAACTCAACACACAGCCATTAATGTCTAATGTCTAAACTGGCAACAAAGGTACATGCCGCACACTGCATCACATTGATCTGCATGGCTGTTATCTGAGAAGGAACCTTGCAAAACTGGAACCATGTCCTTTGGTCTGATGAGACCAAGATAACTTTGTTTTACTACATTTGGTTCAGATGGGTTCAAGTGTGTGTGGCGGCAATCAGGTGAGGAGTACAAAGACTAGTGTGTTTTGCCTACAGTCAAGCATGGTGGTGGAAGTGTTATGGTTTGATGCTTTGAGGGAGGTCATTGAGGGAACCATGAATGCCAACATGTACTGTGACAGACAGAAGCAGAGCATGATTCCCTTCCTTCAGAAACTAGGACACAGGGCAGTATTCTAACATGATAACAACCCCAATCACACCTCCAAGACCGGCAACCTGTGAAGCTCTAGTGAACTCCATGCTCAAGAAAATATTGACATAATTTGGAAATTTTCACTTAGGGGTGCCAGCAGCAATGACTGTTTAATGGCTGTGTGTTATTTGGAAGGGACAGCAAATTTACACTGTTCTACAAACTGTACACTGACTGCTTTACATTCAAAGTGTCATATCTTCAATGTTGTCCCATGGAAAAAAAAAAGAGGGGTGTACTTAATTTTGTGAGATACTGCATATATATGTACAGTTGTGGCCAAAAGTTGTGAGAATGGCACAAATACTGGTTCACACAGTTTGCTGCTTCAGTGTTTTTTGTGTTTTTTGTTCAGTTGTTTCTGTGGTGTATTGATGTATAATTCCAAGCATTTTGAAAGGCTTTTATTGACAATTACATCAAGTTTATGCAAAGAATCAATATTTGCAGTGTTCTACTGTTTCAAGACCTCAATCACTTTCTAGGCCAAAACCTGACTGAAGGCAATCAATTCTTCAAATCAAATTAAGTTCCACTCACCTCTTGAGGATTGACCACAAGTTCTCAAATGGATTAAGGTCTGGGGAGTTTCCTGGCCATGAACCCGAAATTTAAATGTTACTTTTGACATGAGACAGGACTGATGACTTTGTTCCTGCATACAGTGTTTTTTTGCCACAAGTTTTAATTGGTGTTGGTGTCTAAACGTTATGACTTGTGACAGGTATACTTTAGTTAGCTCCCTGACAGAAAAGATGGCAGCTTTAGAGGAGTGCATCCAGATCTTAGAGCAGAGCAGTGAGAATGAGTGTATCACTAAAGCAAGTCTGAATGCCCTAGGTGAAGTTAGTAGCCGCCCAGCTTTGGTGTTAGAGCCCTCACAGCGTAGCAAATGGGTGACTGTGCATCAGCAGCATAAGGGAAGGAAAGCTGCTAAAATTCGCCCACTCGAGCACCACTCCCAGTTCACGTGTCCAACAGGTTTGCTCTCCTTAGTGAAGCATCTGCTGAGAAACCTGAAAGAGCTCTGGTTATTGGAGACTTCATGAGGCACAGGAAGTTAGCCAGGCCTTCAGGGGCACCAGTAGCATTAGCCAGGTGTATCCCGGGAGCCAGAGCGCCAGACATAGCAGGTAACCTTAGGGTTCTAGGCAAGCATAGATACTCCATAATAGCTTTCCATGTAGGAGCGAATTATATACACCTACTGGAAAGTTAGGTTACTAAGATTAACATTATAGAGGTGTGTCAATTAGCGAAGGCAATGTCTGATGCTGTAATATGTTCTCGCCTCATACCAACGAGGCATGGTGACATGGCCTACAGCAGGCTGTTGTCCCTGAACTACTGCATGTCCAGGTGGTACTTAGAAAACAATGTGGGTTTTGAAGATAATTGGAGGACTTTTGAGGGCAATGCTGGCCTCCTAGGGTGGGTTGGTATTCATCCCACTTGGGAAGATGCTGCTCTTCTTTTTTTTTGCAGCACAGCACATAGTCCCAGGACAGTGAATTGGTGACAATCCAGAGCCCAGGCCAGGGAGCAGACAGACAGGCTAAACCCAACGTCTGCTAGCTGCTTAGAGCAGTCACCCAGGTTTCAATATATTCAGATTGTGTCTGTTCCCCTTACTAAACAAAAATGTAGAACTACTCAAAGAGTGTGTTCTAGAAACCTAATCAATATAATGACAGATCATATTGAATGTAAAGCCAGCACCTTTGATCTAAAGTTAGGCCTCGTAAACATTAAATATTTCACTTCAAAAACGCTTATCGTTAATGATATGAAAAAAAAAGGTCTAAATGCTGCTATGACAACACCTCAGACAGTTTCATTATCTTGGATCAGAAACTAGATTTTTTTTACACCCCTTGAAGAATCAGACCTCATATCACTAATTTCATCATCAAATGTATCTACATGCATCCTAGATCCACTAACTACACACATTCTAAAACAAAAACTACCAACAGTAATTGTAACTCTTACAAGAATAATAAATTCCTCCCTTAGCATTGGCTTTACAAATACTCTGACTCTTCAAACCTTGTGCACACACTTGTGGACACTCAACAAGCATGGGTTCTTCTAAGCAGCTGTGTAAGACTCTGAAAATGAAAGTTTTTGATGCCCACAAAGCAGGAGAAGTAAGAAAGATAGCAAAGTGTTGTCAGCTTAAAGTTTCCACAGTGAGAAATATAATTAAGCGATAGCAGTTCAGGGGAACTGTGGAGGTCAAGATGAGATCTGAAATACCAAGAAAACTCTCAGGAAGATTTAACAGACTCAGGAGTGGTGGTGTACCCTTCCACAAGACCTTAATGGAAGACTCAGCAGAAGAAAATCATACCTGCATCCCCATCATAAAATACAATGTCAGAATTATGTACCATCTACAGAAGCCTGATGTGTTTTGGAAACAACTCTTTGGCCACAATCAGCAAAGACATGTCTGGAGAATATAAGGAGCAGCATTTCATGAAAAGAACACCCTACCAACCATTAAGTATGGGGGTGGATTTATCATGTTTGGGGTTGTGTTGCAGCCAGTGGCACAGGAAACATTGCATGGGTGGAGGGAAGAATGGATTTCACTAAATACCAGCAAATTCTGGAAGCAAACATCACACCATCTATAAAAAGCTGAAGCTGAAAAGAGGATGGCTTCTACAACAGGACAATGATCCTAAACATATCTCAAAATCCACCATGAATGACCTCAAGAGAAACAAGCTGAAGATTTTGGAATGGCCATCACAGTTCCCTGATTTAAACATCATTAGAACTAGAATGGGAGAAAATCCTAAGTACAAGAACTGAAAGATTTTTAGCTGCTATAAAAAGTGTTTACAAACTGTGATATCTGGCAGAGGAGTAGTTACTAAGTACAGATTATTTTTTACTTAATACACAAGCAAGAAATAAGGGAGGTTTGCTACTTATTTCACAGTTATTGCTGTATTGTTCATGTTTTATTCACCGTAAGGGTTGAATAAGAGTTCATGTGGATTGGTGGGTGAGATGGGGGTTAATAGTGCACTGTGATAAGGCACCATCAGTGTGGTCTTATTACAAGTCTCCTCTCCAGTGTGTTTACTGCTGTGGTGCATGTTGCATTTCTATCTGGAGCAACGTTCCCTAAATGCTTTACTGTAATTTGAAACCATTTATTCATGTTGCTGTTGTTAATAAAGCACAGTCCTGTTCATTAAAACCCCTGCAGCATCATTACATACATGAGTTCTGACTTAGTCAAAATTCTAGTTACATCACACTCAGAGGAACCAAACCCTGACGTAACTCCAGGACCCTCTGTATATAAATACACATACAACATGAGTGCAAAAGTAAAAGGGTGTACCACAGGAATGGACAGCCCTCTCTTAAATACCCAAATATCCAAAAGAAAAACGGTGGTCATTACTCTGTGTCCAGCGTCTGTATGAGTCATTTCGAGGTTGGGTGTCAGTTTGGAAGGTCCAGAACAACCAGGCTATTCTTGAAGATCACTCGATCTTCTACAGTAATTTTGTCCTACGTGGAAAAACCATTCTGGTTTTCTCTGTGCTTAGTGGTGGTTGGATCATTACTATTTGCAACACTTCACAGGTTGAGTGACTATAGAGGCAGTCAAAGCAATGACGTAAAATTTATATTTTTCAAATTATGGTGCCATCATGGACAGACTGAGGGAGAACTTGCTTCCAATATTGGAGAGTCTGGTATGAAGGACAGTCAGTAAACTGCTAGTGGAGAACCTGAGAGACATAGGTGGAGATTATGTAACGATAAGTTCAGAAAGGCTTGTGGTTTAAGGCTACTGTAAAATGCCCATATGTGTGAAAGAGTTTCTGAATATTTTATGGCTCTGTGTTGGCCTGTGATGGGTCAGGCTCCTGTCCAGGATGAACCCTGCTTTGGGCTAGAGTCAGCTGTGATCAGCTACAACTTCCCTGTGACCCAAGTGGAATAATCAGTTTGAGCAATGAATGAATTAATACACACGATTTAAAGACTGCATGGACCAGAGTTTGAGGGGTGTTGTAATTGAGCAAAGGGTTAAGGTGGAGGTGGAGAAATGCCAAACAAAATGAAGTGGTGGGTCAAACAGAATAGTAAGATTGCTAATAACAGAGGAACGTTTAATGTAAACATTAGCAATATTAATTGTAAAATTGGATGTAAAAGCACAGGAATCCATTATCTTATATTCCTGTATAAACAATATCATCAACCTTTTGTTTTCCCGAAGTCAGTGGCATATAGCATTTATAGAAAATACAACCCCCTAGAAACTTTATGTCCCCGATAAACAGTCTGAACAAGGTTTTGGCCAAACGTTTCATAAAGCAACATTAGCTAACACTGACACTACTGAATTAGCAGGCACACCAGTGGTCCCCTGTCATAACTGAGCAATTAGGTTCTAGCATCTGGCAATGAAGGTGACTGGCTGGAAAAGCTATGCCATGTTTACATAGAGTGGATTGGACGTGGAGCAGCTTTGTGAGCAGCTGTTTCCAATTGGCATGCTTTCCCTGAGAGATGAGCTCCAAAATGGTTTTGATATGGAAAGGGAGGGTTGGTAATCAGAGTGCGTCTCAGCTGTGTTACACTACCGCAGGTTCTTGACCACAGCTGGGCAGGGAGGGTCAAGACAAACTTGTGTTGTGCTGCCTTATTATTGCACTTGTAAATGCATTGTGTCTGTTGAGAAAAGCATTCAAATAAAGCTGAACTGTACTAAAATGCCCTTACTCTTCCAAAGATGGGGGAGCCAGAGGTGTACTGGTTTATGAACAAAGTGAAGTGGTTAATTTATTAGAAATTAAACACAAAATTAGAAATATTTTGATGGGTCCTGCTTTCACAGCATTAAACACAGCATATTAGAAATAGCATATTAGAAATAACTGCTGAAAAGGTCATAGAGAGTAGTTTTGACCCTTCACTTACCTGGCAGAGCTTGCATGTCTACACCAATCAGCCATAACATTAAGACCACCTGCCTAATAGTGAGTAGGTTCACCTCATGCTGCTGTAACACCTCTGACTGTGGAGCCCTGTGTGTCTGACTCTTTTCTATAAGAGCAGCATTTACATTTTGTACAACAAGAGCTGCTCTTTGGCATAGCACCACACTCTCCACATGCATCAGTGAGCTTTGGGTGCCTATGACCCTGTCACCAATTCACTAAGTGAATCACTTTTGGTTGGCAATAATGTTGGCACATGATATTTAAGTGTGTGAGGTTCACTGATAGACTGAGAACAAACTGGAAGTGTGGGTGGAGTATGAACCATGGACCTTAAACTGGACTGAAGACACATTTTATGATAGAGTTTATGATAGAGCTGCATGACCCGTGCATAATTAATCCCATCCGTATAGTTCTTTAGTCTTTTCTTTTTGCCCCGCCCACATGCTGAAGGAACATTCTTGCGTCACTTTTCTAAAAAGTTCGTTCACAGTTTTTCTAGGCACAGCTAATGAGAAGCAGGGCCACTTGACACTTTGGAAAAACGTTCCCTGGAGAACGGCATGCGCCCCCACCCGCTGAGTCTGGTAATTCACCAGACGATTGAGTCATGGGTGTCAATCGAAAAAGAAATGGGTTCTGCAAAACGTTTGTTCAACAGTGAAGATCCATCTTTCTGTGTCATCACCGCTGTTATCTGAAGTGGTTCTGAACAATAGGGACATATATCAGAGCAGTGACAGTGTGGAACCAAACACAGAAGACAACAGAAAGGAGGAGAAGACCACATCAACCCTTCCAGCTAATTGCTTCATTGTCTTCCTTTCATAAACCCAGTGGAGCTCATCCTCTCTGCCTGTGAGTGAAGAGAGGCCTGGGAGAGGATGTGAGGGTAAGATCAGGCTTTGAAGTTTCAGCTTTACACTTTTATGCTTTTAGAGGAGGGGAAACATTCTTACGCGCTGACAAACCAGAGTTTGGCAAATCCACCCTGCAGGGCCTCGGCTCAACAGGAGGAACGATTACAAGGGCTTGGGTACGGTGCCAGCGCTCCAGAGTTGGCAGAAACCAAGCTTGGAGCTCACATGGAAGAGGATCTGGCTGATGTGACTCATGCCATGAAGATGACCAGAAGAGTTCGAGGCATCCACCCAAGTGGAGAAGCGATATTATTACCTCATCCTTCTGCAGTGATATTTATACTCCAGGCTATCAGGCATGTTTGGGTAGTTCCTCTCCTACTCATATCAAGTTTAACCCCTGGTGGACCAACCATGGTCATGGAGGATTAGGATCAGTTCACGCGAAGCAGGAAATGGCCCAAAAACCAGAGCATCAGGCTTACGTGCGAAGACATGGGCTGGCGTTGAACCAGGCAATGCGGACAACGGATCCAGGTCAAACCCAATGCTCTTTTATAATCTCAGTACATGGTCCATACTCCACCCAAACTTCCAGTTTCCCTCAGTCTTTCTCAATAAACTTCACACATATATACTGTGGACCATGTGTAGATGATGATAGAACTGTGAACAGTGTAAAATCCTTTATTTATTTTATCCAAATGAAATGTTTTACTATTTAAATAAAAATCAATCACCTCAAACATACATTTCTGAACACAATTACAACAGCACAATCCTTCAGTTACACACTCTGTGTAAAATCTATGGTCAGTTCTAGATAACTCACTGGCTGCAAAGCCATTTTGTCACTAAATGTAGAGACTTAGTGTAAGCATGTTTCAGTTTGTTCTAGATATCTTGTTGATTGTAGTCATAATCATAGATACATCACTGATTTTAGAGTCAGTGTAAGCAAGCTTCAGTCCATTCCAGAAATGTCGTTGTAGAGTTTTAGTGTTAGCAGATATTTCACTGGCCATAAAGCTGTAGACATATCATTGAGATCTGAGTAATATATAGATGACAATGAATGGAGAGTCATAGTATAAAGGTTTCAGTTTGCTCTAGATACATCACTGACTGTAGAGCGGCGGTATGAGCAGGTTACAGCTCTGTGCCAATCAGCACCTCCAAATCTGAGGCCATGGTACTCAGTCCTACCCTCACATATGCTCATCAGCTGTGGGTAGTGACTGAAAGAATGAGATCGCAAATACAAGAGAGAGGGTGAGAAGCTCAGTCACCCGAAAGGATGCTTCTCCGCATCGAAAGGAGCCAGATGAGGTGGGTTGGGCATCTAGTAAGGATGCCTCCTGGACACCTTCCTGGTGAGGTGTTCTGGGCACGTCCCACTGGAAGGATATACATAGACGTCTCTATTGTGTAATAGACATTCCATGTTATGTGAGGAGCATGTGTGGCATTTCTACAGAAGGCCATCACAGTTCCCCAATGGAGTGCACATGCGGAGATCTTTAAAGTCATAATTAAGTGATATTTAGGGTCCTAGTTTCTAAAGTAAGGAAATAGAAACTTAAAATGAGCCGTGATCCTGACCCACCCCGGTCCAGACTTTCCTGATACATCCTGAAATCTTACATCTGATTGATGTTCCTATCATTGGACTCTACTCACTCCTTCTGAGGAGGCCCCAAAAGGAGGTTTAGCTACTTGATTGACAGTCATTGTGGCCCACCTGTACACTGAGAACTGCTATTCTGTGGTATATTTTGATTAGTTCCAAGTCTGCAGTAGTCAGTAACTGCAAAACGTGATCCAAGGAAGGACAGCTGAGTCATGGGCACCCAATGCTCACTGCTGCATATGGGGAGTGTGGTGTGATCCCAAAGAGGAGCTCCTGTTGAGCAAAATGTTAATGCTGGCTCTGATAGAAGGGGGTCAGAAAACAGCACGAGGAGGACCTGCTCAATATTACGCAGGTGGACTTAATGTTGTGGATGATGGGTGTAATCCGGGTGTGGGTAAGGAGTGCTCAAGCTCAGCCTGGAAAAGCACTGGGTTAATGAGAAGCTGCTGTTTAATGCTCTGTGTGAACAGATTTCCCACAGCAATCACATTCCTAACACACCTGCTGAAAACACAACCTCGTTCCAACAATATCTTCACCTCCCTTGCTCTCTCCCTTTGCTGGATCTCAGGTTCACTGTCCTTGAGATCCACAACTATAGGGGAATTCCTTCAGCAAAGCCATCCAGAGTGCGTTTTGTGTGAACTGGCTCAGACTGGGATATCTTCACAATGGTGGTGAATGGACCCAGATATCTACAGCATGATCTGAGCCTCCTGGTGAAGCTCGATATGTTTCAGTGTTTCAGTGCAGTGGTGATAATGGGGGAAAAGTGAATCAGAACTAAATCACTTTGGGGGACTATTTTGCCTCACAACACCCTGCATGTAGTGCTCTACCATGAATGGGTTGAGTTTTAGGCCCAAACTCTGGTAGAACAAGGTCTTAGTCAGGCAGCATCTTCCTCCTCACCATCTCATGTCTGTGAGGAGCTTTTAGAGGAACCAGACATCTGGTTCCGTTCACCACCATTGTGAAAAGTTCGGACTCTGTTAGTTAAGCATTTGACATCAAACTACTTTGGCTTCAAGGGCTGGATTTGAACCTGTGACCTTCACGATCACAAGGGCAAGCACTGGTCATTCAGAATTTTGGAGAATGGTTAAAATTCCTGGGTTAGGAAGGCCTGGTTTGGATCGTAGAGAAATTTTTTGTGTGGGTTTCTTCTGGGTGCTCCGGTTTCCTCCCACCGTCCCAAGGCTTGAGGTTTAGGTTGACTGGCTACTCTAAATTGCCCATTGGTGTGAGTGTGTGTTATACTGTGATGGGTCGGTCTCCTGTCCAGGGTGAACCCTGCCTTACATCCCTAGTCAGTCCCCTAAACCCAACATGGATGAGTGGTTTGGACAGTGGATAAATGGGTAAGGATGAACAATGCTTTCAAAAGGCGCAGTGCAGTGGCAGCAGGCTTATTACAGAGTTGCCCTGCGTTGCACAAAGAGGCGTCCTGCGGTAGCCTGCAGACTTCCAAAAGCTAATTATTACCATCAACAAAAAAGTTCATTAATTAGGCCTGCTGGTGAGGTTGTATAATTTGAGATTTACTACAGAAGGATAGAAAACAGCTGGAGGACACGAGTAAAAGTTTCAAATAATCGCTACAATCCACCTCTTCCTCCCTCCCTCCGTCCCTCTCTCTCTCACTCTCACTCGCTCTCTCTGAGGGTTATTCAACAGAGGCTGATTAAAAACGGATGCTGTTTGCCGAGGTCAGGAGAAACTGCAGACCCAAGCAGTCAGTTGCGGACCTGATTAGCCAAAACCTTTGCACAAAGGACCGGCAGAGCCTGCCAGCACGCTTCATAGCAGCTTTGTTGTTCGGTCCAGAAGATGTCTTTCTCCCAGAACTAATGGTGTCCTCTTGTTGCCTCTTCCTTTGTCATTCTGTCTGGACAAGGATAGACTGATAAGTTCCTTGGAAAAGAGTTCGCCAGATGCATCAGTTTTTCTGTGATACTTTGTTACAGGTCCTCTTGCTTTAAATGCAGGTGGTGGGAAATATTAGGCAGCAAGTGAACAGTCAGTTATTAAAGTTGATGTGCTGGAAGCAGGAGTTAAAGGATCTGAGGGCTTCCAAAATGGCAGGTCTCCAATGAAAAACCAACGGATAAACTGCCCATAGGGTCATTGGCAACCAAGGCTCGCTGATGCATGTGGGAAGTGTGGTATGATCCCAAATAGGAGCTCCTGTCAAGATGTTAATGCTGGCTCTAATAGAAAGGGGTCAGGAAGCACAATGCACCACAGTTAGAGCTGATGTTCATGTTGCGGCTGATTGGTGTGTAGAGAATTGTCAATTGTGGTGTCTCTAAGTATGGGAAGATGTTTGCCCCTTCAGGGTTATTTAGCTGGTTAACAAGCCTGTAAATCCTAACTTTGGCCTTTAAGATGAGAGGGAACTTGAAAGCACAAAGGGTACAGATTCAGGCACATCATGTCACATGGAAAGAACTTTCTGAAGACCTCTGCAAAATGAGTTATTACAAGCCCATCAGTCTTGAAAAGGTTATAGAGTCATGTCTCAGGACCTGGGGCTCTTCTGAACTACAATCAAAACCACACTGTCCAGATGAGAGAAAGTGGTTAATCTTTCCATGAGTGACCATTCTGCCAAAAACCTCTCCCAGAGCAAGTTGGAAAATCATCTGGGAAGTCACTAGGAACCATAGAGCAAGTCCCAAACATCTTCCTCCCTCTGGAGAAAAAAATGGGATCATAACAGGACAGAACCCATGGCTCATTAAAAAAGAATATCATGGCCCGTCTGTGTGATTACTCCAATGATCACCAAGAGTTCTGGAATGATGTTCTATGAACAAAGGAACCATGAGTGGAACCTTTATGCCAGCACAGGCCCGTTATCTCATTACAAAAACTAGAGATGTCTTCATTACGTTTTTTGCCCTCAAGTCTGATCTGAAGTGCCCAACTCAGCCAAACCGAGGCACTTCAATGCTGAATACTTTAAATTAATCGAGGGATTAATCCAGTGTACTGTACAGTGGGGCTAAAATAAGACAAGAGATAAGATAATCCTTTATTGTCCAACAAGTGGGAAATTGTTACAGCAGAAAGAGCAGCAAACACATTTCTTAGAAAATAATAAATAAGAATTTACTTTTAGAAAGTTACAGGTAAGATTAAAAAAAGTATTAACACTGGACAAGCATCCAAACTCCAAATGTCTGTGATAAAACATATCACTGTCACATATGATAAAATGCCTAATAGTTTAGATTTAATGCTTTTTACTTTCAGTTTACAGTTTAAAATATCCCCACTGCTGACATTATAACAAAGCTCTGTATTTACAGCATCTGTGTGGTGACGAACGTAAAACAAAGAATCAGGTTTAGTCTTGTTCATGCCAATCCCAATCGATTAAAAATAACCTGATCTGTCCCAATACCAATCTTTGAGATCAGATTGGGACATCCCTACTGAAAATGTATTTCATAAGAACATCATGGCCACAGTCAAACATGGCAGTGGTCTGGGAAGGTTTAGTGCTCCAGAACCTGGCCATCCTTGAAAAATCCTTTGAATTTTGCTGGTTGGTATTGGTTTGTCCCCCCCTTCCTGAATGACATGAGCCCCCTCTGATATATATGCATGACTGCAACCCACATACGGATTGGCTGTGTCCCAGCAGGTAGGACTTTCTGATGAAAGTCAAAAGCATACGTACAGCCCTTCATCTGTCTCACTTTCTGGCCACATATTTTTGGTTGGTGGACTGTTCTCAGTCCAGCAGTGATGTTGCGATGTTGATGGCCAGCCAAACAATGCCTGCTCCATGGAGGTCCTTTGAGGACCTGACCCTCAGTAAAGCGGATGAACTATGGTGCATGATTGAGGTCAGTAAAGCTAAAATAATGGACTATGAGTGTTGATATGAGGGAGATGGACCTTCTGAAGTGTGGTTAGGAACAATTTCATTTAACGGAATGGACAGAGAGGGGCATATGACAAATGTGGACTCTATCAGTCGAGTATGTGTGTGTGTGTGTGTCTCACTGTGAGCATCAAAGCAGCTCTGAGCAGAGGGTGAGAAGGTCAGCAGCAGAAACAGCAGGCCCAACACTGACTCTACCTACACACCAGTCTCAAAACCTGGACCCATGTCAAACTTGCATGCTCCATATGATGCAGAGCAGCTCTCACTCTTCAAATGACTTTGCGTGAGGAGCAATCGTAACATTAAGATCACCTGCCTAATATTCAGTAGGTGTGCGACAAAATATCAATTTGGCGATATATCATCGTCATTGCACACACGTTACGATAATCAATATCGATATTTTAATTAACATTCCACGTCAAATAGCTCGCCTGTGTCACTACTTCATGTCTCCTCTTGGTGGCGCTGCTCAAATGAAGGCAGGGAACTTAAATTAAATCTACAGACGGGTTCACTTTGGCTTTTGTAACATGGACAGAACATAACATGGGTCATTTTCCTGCACGTTTCATGTAATGATGAAGCTTACAAGCAAGCAAGCGTCACCATGAGTAAATAAAAACGCCAGTGGAGAGTTAATCTGGTGAGTTCTGTTGAATTTAATAACTTATTATACTTATTAAGTATTTACTTAGACTGTGTCATACTGTGTTGTATTGTCATATTTGTTTGTTTATGCTATTTTCTTAGCTGGAGCCTCGTCGTCTTGTCTCTCTGTATACTGTACTGCAGGGGTGCTCAATACGTCGATCGCGAGCTACCGGTCGATCGCGAAGACCTCGCTAGTCGATCGCTGAACGCTGCCATTCAACATAAACTACCGCGCACGTGAGACCATGCAGCGTAAAAAACGAGTGATCCATGAGCCACAGAAAACACTGCAGCACAGATGGAGCCAATCATCCATCCCCACTGTGGCGTTTGGCAGTTGATTGA
>JBBIGC010000029.1:3165791-3178324 GCA_037576955.1 Lepidarchus adonis
TGTGTGTGTGTGTGTGTGTGTGTGTGTGTGTGTGTGTGTGTGTGTGTGTGTGTGTGTGTGTGTGTGTGTTTGCGTGTGCATGTGTTTATGTGTAGCGGATTGTTCGAGCTGAGTTGGTGGACTATCCTCAGGATGAGGGACTGATTACTCAAGACACCAATCAGAGCAAGATCTGTTCTGTTCAATAACATAACAGTATGTGTGTGTGTGTGTGTTCATTAGCTGTAGTTTTAGCTGCTTTGTAACTTTAGCTGTACAGTTTTCCCCAGATTCAAGCTGAGAGGTAGACCCTTTTTTAAGCAACTGGTGTGGTTGTGCAAATTTGGTGTCATCAAACATATGGTCAATGCAAATATAATGAGTTTCCTGCTTCCTATACGTGTATTTTGTGCATTTGTGATTTTCTAGTTCATTTATAGTCACTTAGAGGAATGCACAAATGGGTTGGGTCCTTAAACCAACATTAAATGCTGTTTAATGACTTTTGGGTCTACAAAGGCCCTATAAGGTCTGCTATTGATCCACAAGGGGGCAGTCTTACTGATTTTCATCTCCGAAAACAGGAAAGAGGAAATGCTACATGTTATTACCCCCTATTTATGGATACACCTCCATATTATTCATTACCAAGTAATATTAAAATTTAAGGAAACCTTTTCCACTTCAACGATTCCCAGCCTATGTAATGATCGGGGAAACACTACTGTAGTTCTCTAGGTCAATGTGCTGTTTACAAGTGGGCTGAATATCCAAAATATAGCTTTGTTAACGTCAATGCAGTGAGATGATTTGTTTCTTTGTTCAATCCCAATACAGTTCTAGGGCAAATTTGTGACACTTTTGACTATTTTCAGAGTTTCAGAATTCATATTTTCTGCTTCTAGCACATTGATTTTGTGAAATGACTGTTCAGTTGCTGCCTGACACCACTTGACAGGAGCTACTGTAAGCAGTTCAGCAGTGTTATTCACTTCTCCTGTCAGTGGTATTAATGTTTTGGTTGATTGGTGTATATAGTAGATGTTAGTCATTGTTTAGCACTGATCCCCACCGTTGACCAATGAATTTCAAATCTCATGGGTTAGAAAAGTGTGTGATGTCTTCTGTCTTCCTGTCCTGTGTTTGGTTTGTGTATATTTAGCGGGTGGTGAAGGCGGACATCGTGAACTACAGCCAGGAGTCTGTGGCCCGGACAGTCAACCCTCCACGAAGCTCCATGTGTGTCATCCAGTGATCAGCAAACACTGGTTCCCTTTCTCTCACCTCCTCTTTTCTCTGTTTTCTCTTTTTTTACATTGTCTAGATCTGTCTGAAAGGTTTAGTACACAAATATGACAGGCAAACTGCTCCATAAATCAACACATAGGCTGCACCGTTGGTCTGTGCATGGTCTTCACTTTGGTTGTTGAAATTCTGAAGCAGTGTTGGATTCACACCGACTGCATAGAAAACCCACAGCGTAGACTGGCTCTCTCCTACAGGGCCATTCTTACATCCACTGTCCTTTTCTCTTATTAGTGGAGGGCAGCAGTACAGTCCTTCTGTTTACAGCGCATGAGACAGGAGCTTCGTTGTCTTACCTATGAGGTTGTGATGTAAGAATAGAGATGAACAGAGAGAAGGCATTTGAGGGACAGTAAAGGTGCTCATGTGCCGTGAAATGAACTCTAAGCAGAACCTCGCTACTCGTTTACAGATTATTTCCTTTATTTTTCTTGACTTTCCTTTTGTTTTGCTATTTAGAGGAGAGGAGTTTTAGGACATAGTGTTTATTTATGAGCTGAGCACCGCCAATCTTCATGCTTTTCCTTCTTTAAATGTTCTTTTTTGAGTCCAAAGTGATTAAAGACAGAATATTGGTCTCAAATGATGAGATCACTTGCTGTCGAGCCACACAGTGGGATGGGTGCGTCGAGTGTGATGGTGTAGAGGATCAGTGATGATAATGATCCTGATGATGAGGATGTGCGACTAATTCTAAACTCAAAGCTCTCCAGTTGCTCTACAGCACAGCCCCAGCTGTGTGTGTGTGTGCGTGTGTGTACACACATGGACAGGAGCCAAGCCAAATTCCATCTTTTTATTGTGTGGACAGTGTCCAATAAAGAGAAATGCCACACATTTTCCAAAATTCCCTCATAATTAAGTTTTTCATATGTAAACAGTGTTTTAGAGCAGGTTTGTTGTGAAGTCCTTCGTTCTACACAGACTTACTAATCAGAACTGTTCACAGTGGTGGTGAATGGAACCAGGTGTCCGGTTCCTCTAAAAGCACCTCAATGACATAAGATGGTGATGAAGATTGTGAAGTAACTGTTCTACCAGAGTTTGGAGATGTTTTTTTTCCTAAAACCTAACTCATTTGTGGTGGAGGGCTACGTGCAGGGCGTTGTGAGGCAAAATAGTCCTCCAAAGTGATTTAGTTCAGTTTCACTATTTCACCATCATCACCATTTCTTAGAAACACTCAGACACATGGAGCTTCACTGAGGGGTTTGGAGAGGAAACACGATGGCTCTGTTCATGTTGGAGACGTCTGGTTCCATTCACAGCCACTGTACAGAAATCCCAGTCTGCCCAGTTCACACCAAACCCACTCTGAAGGATTTTCAAAAAGTAAGCGGAGATCTAGACTTTTCCCAAAATATTTGTTACACGCTGTATAAGTATCCATCCATCCAGAGCTCTGTTTCACAGTGTTCTCACAGTGCTTGCTCTCGCTGTGTTGTAAACCTGCAATGTACCATCACATCTGTTATGATGTGAAAGGTTTGTTTTTTCCCTCAGTTGCCATTTTAGAGTGCGTATGACATGTCGTGCTATAATGATGGTATAGCTGGACCAATATGGTGAAGACGCTCTTCTGCAAGATGACGGACTTGGGGACATCCGCATACTTCACCTTCCTGTGTACTTGATCGATGGTTTTCATTTGTCTTGGGAAAATCTTTTTTAATGTTGACCCTGCAAGTTTTTTGATCAGCATAATGGGATCTGGAGAACTCTGTGAAGAAACTTGGGTCGAATGTATATTTCAACAGTGAGCGTTATCAAGCCAAGCTTTCCTTGTTCTAGTGAAACAGTATATTGTATACTCTGTACATTTAGAAATGATAAAATGTGTTGTTTTGTAATTATTATTAAAATATTACAACACATTACGATGCTTGTTATTTTTATTCCGTGGAAATGTGAAACGCGTTTTCCAGATCCAGATCTTCAGGTAGTATAATTGCCGTGGCAGATGATCGTCATGTGGTCAAGGGAAGATGTCCAATGTGAATATGTTTAAAGCTGTAATTGAGTGTAATGTGATCTGCGTAAGTAGTTCTGCTTGAAATCCTCTGCTGTGCTCTCCTGGGCTGTTCACCTCATCAGCCTGCAGTTTTTTCCCTGCTGATGTAGACCTCAAAAGTGATTGGCAACAGAGATGAAACAGCGATGAGTTAACCTGATGGCAAAATTAACTGCAGTTAAAAACTGCAAAAAAAACTAAACACGTCCACACACCGTTTCTCAAGTTTTATGAGTAATGCTCGTCTGAAGAGCACTTTGTGAATGGCCAGACTGTTCATGGAAAAGCAAAATTGTCTTTTAAAAGTCGATCAGCCATAACATTAGCACCACCTGACTATGGTGCACTGTGTGTCTGACCCCTTTCTGTCAGAGCAGCATTAACATTTTGTACAACATGAGCTCCTCTCTGAGATCACACCACACTACTACTGCAGACGTGGAACATGCCATAAGACCTGTTGTTCTGAGAAGCTCTAGCCATCACAAAAAGGCCCTTGGGTTCTTACATTCCTGCTTCCAGCACACCAACTTCAAGAACTGACTGTTCCCCTAACACATCTCATTGTTTTAAAACCGTGTCATTCGAATAAAATTGCTTGTTCCCTGTAGCAAGTGGCACTTAGGGAGTAAGAAAACCTGCCATTTGACCCTTGTGCTGAACCATTTGCTGTATACGTGCACACAGATGACAATGGGTTATGTGTATATATGTATAATGTGTATATTTGTTGTAGTGTCTCTTTTATCTAAGTGTAGGTGAAGCAGATTAAACCGTCTGGGTTGGTGTGAAACCACAGACTGATGAAGGAGTGAACAATAGGACTGGTATCAGTTAAAGCAGGTGGGTGAAGTGTCCTGAAACATGGCCGATGTGCTGTTTTTCATCTACAGGTGTGACAATGCAGTTGAAGACGAAGGAGACCCTTGGGAGCTGTAATTTCAGCCCTGCTGGGGCATTTTTCACACACGGAGAGAGGCCGCATACACACATGACTAGCGAGGGAAAGGCACTTTGAGCCTCCGTCTTCACTTAAAGGAGCCCTAAAGCCTGTAGACAGGTGATACACTTCTCTTTATTAGTGTCTGTTCACAGTGTTTAGATGGAGGATGAATACTAATCAGCTCTTCTTATCATCAGTCTCTGAGATCAGGCACAAGGCTGATATGGATCGGGTTAATTAGCCTAAGGGCTTACTGTCCCGTCCCTTTTCTAGTGTTCAGGGAAGAACTACAGACCATTTGCTGAAAGAGATTCTTGTTCATATTAATTTTTCAGGTTATAATATCATTGTCACACTCTTAATCTTTCAGTGCTTTTATATTAACTTGTGCCATAGACCCAGACTCTTATCCTAAAAATCAATATCTGATAAAATTCTGAAAATAAAATCTTACTGCTAAACAACAAAACAAATAACTTATTCCAAAACAAAATACCACTAAACATGTCCTGTGACTTCTGAAATGGTGGCCACTTTTGTAGTCCTCATCCAAACCCTGCTTTATGGATCTGCAGGAAAAACCTTGTCTCTCAACAAAACAAGAACAATGGTTCAGAACTACTGATACTGAATGTAACTATCCTAGGCTTTCAAAATGATCTGTTGATTCATTAAATTCATTTTACACATTGCAAACAGCAGTTGTTATTTGAAAATAAGAAAATACTGAAATATAAATAAATACTACACTAACTAAAATGTCACAGGAATTTTATTTACACACAGTAGGTTTCTCTCAGGGTGTTAATTTCATTTAATTTGAGTTTATTAATGGTGCAGGATAAAATATTATCTAGTTTCAAGCATTTTCACTGGACTATTTATGAGCAAGCATGTTTATTTACTCAGTTTCCCAATAAAAATACTTTAAAAATAGTTTTCTAAAAAGTAATGACCCAATACATCTGAACCCATTCTGACAAAAAATTTAGTAAAACAAACTGTTGAATATAACCCATGTTATCATTATGCCTTAGTGTTTAATAAAGTGAGAAATAAACTAAAAAGCGCAAAAATGTACATCACAACTGTGTTGGTGTTGGTTTTGTTGGTGTTGTTACTAGTTTTGTTGGTGGTGTTTGTTTTTTGGTGGTTTTGTTTGTGGTGGTGTTGGTGTGGATGGTTTTGCTGGTGCTGTCTGTGGTGGTGTTGGTTTTGTTGGTGTGAGTGGTTTTGATGGTGGTGTTTGTGGTGGTGTTGGTGGTTTTGTTGGTGTTAGTTTTGTTGGTGTTGTTGTTTGTGGTGGTGTTGGTGTTGTTTCTCGTGGTGATGGTGTTGATTTTGTTGGTGTGAGTGGTTTTATTGGTGTTGTTTGTGGTGTTGGGGGTGGATTTGTTGGTGTTGTTTGTGGTGTTTTTTTTGGTGTTGGTGTAGTTGTTGATGGTTTTGTTGGTTTTATTTGTAGTGGTTTTGTTGTTGTTGGTGTGAGTGGTTTTGTTGGTGTTGTTGTTAGTGTGGGTG
The DNA here is from genome assembly GCA_037576955.1 of Lepidarchus adonis. NCBI lineage: Eukaryota > Metazoa > Chordata > Actinopteri > Characiformes > Lepidarchidae > Lepidarchus > Lepidarchus adonis. The sequence goes on from JBBIGC010000029.1 coordinate 3,171,551, forward strand.
GTTTTGTTGGTGTTGTTTGTGGTGGTGGTGGTGTTGGTGGTTTTGTTGATGGTTTTGTTGGTGTTGTTCTTAGTGAGGGTGGTTTTGTTGGTGTTGTTTGTGGTGGGGTTGTTTGTTTTGTTGTTGTTGTTGGGGGTGGTTTTGTTGGTGTTGTTTGTGGTGGTGTTGGTTTTGTTGGTGTTGTTTGTGGTGGGTTTTTTGGTGTTGTTGGTTTTGTTGGTGTTATTTGTGGTGGTGGTGTTGGTGGTTTTGTTGGTGTTGTTTGTGGTGGGGTTGGTGGTTTTGTTGGTGTTGTTGGTTTTGTTGGTGTTATTTGTGGTGGTGGTGTTGGTGGTTTTGTTGGTGTTGTTTGTGGTGGGGTTGGTGGTTTTGTTGGTGTTGTTGTTGCTGGTTTTGTTGGTGTTGTTGTTGGTGTGGGTGTTTTTTTTTGGTGTTGTTTGTGGTGAGGTTGGTGGTTTTGTTGGTGGTGTTGTTGGTGTGGGTGGTTTTGTTGGTGTTGTTGATGGTGGGTTTTTTGTTGTTGTTGGTTTTGTTGGTGGTGTTGTTAGTGTGGTGGTTTTGTTGGTGTTGTTTGTGGTGAGGTTGGTGGTTTTGTTGGTGTTTTCTTTGCCGTTGTTTGTGGTGGGGTTGGTGGTTTTGTTGGTGTTGTTGTTGGTGTGGGTGGTTTTGTTGCTGTTGTTTGTGGTGGGTTTTTTGTTGTTGGTTTTGTTGGTGTTGTTGTTAGTGTGGTGGTTTTGTTGGCGTTGTTTGGGGTGGGGTTGGTGGTTTTGTTGGTGTTGTTGTTGGTGTGGGTGGTTTTGTTGGTGTTGTTTGTGGTAGGTTTTTTGGTGTTGTTGGTTTTGTTGGTGTTGTTTGTGTTGGTGGTGGTTTTGTTGGGGGTGGTTTTATTGGTGTTGGCAACTCAGAAGCTCTCCCCAAACCTGCACAGTTGTCCTGCTCCTCTTACCATTTTAAAAAGAAATTAAAGGAAAGTAAAGAAAAAAGCAGCCATCACTGTCAAAGCGCTGTTTGGACAGGTGTTTTATTTTTATTTCATCCTCCACCCCCCAGCCCCCAAAGAAAATAGCAGCACATCACTTTGCCCTCCTGCTCAAAAAGACACGAGGAAAGAATAATAAGTGTCGGAAAATACGGCGGAAGAGCGACTGAAGGCCTGACAGACGGGTGCAGGGATTTCAGTCCCGATGAATTTGTCCGACTGTTCCACCGGCCGCGGCTGTGAGTGATGGCAGGGCTAATTTTCTTGGTGTCAGTTAGCTTTAGCTGTGAGGGTCTCTGCTGTGGGAGAGAGAAGAAAAACTCACTTCACAACACGGACAGCAGAGAAAGCTACCTTTGATTTGATTGCCTTCGGAGCACAAATAACCATCACAAAAAGCCTGGAAACCCCTTAACCAGTCACTAAATGCTTTAAATAACACCTAAACCAGTCACTAAATGCTATTAAAAGTACCAAAGCCAGTCACTAAATGTCTTATCACCAAACTAGTCACTAAATGCCATAAAAAGTGCCCATACCAGTCAATAAATGTCAATAAAAAGCTGTTTTTAAATGTCATTAAAAGTATAAAAACCAGTCACTCTGAATGCCTTAACACCAAAACCGGTCAGTGCCATAAAAAGTACCAAATCCAGTCACTAAATGCCATAACACCAAAACCAGTCATTAAATGCCATAACACCAAAACCAATCACTAAATGCCTTAACACCAAAACCAATCATTAAATGCCTTAACACCAAACAGTAAATGCCTTAACACCAAAACCAGTCACTAAATGCCATAACACCAAAGACCAGACAGTAAATGTCATAACACCAAAACCAGTCACTAAATGCCATAACACCAAAACCAGTCACTACATGCCATAACACCAAAACCAGTCACTACATGCCATAACACCAAAACCAGTTACTAAATGCCATAACACCAAAACCAGTCACTAAATGCCTTAACACCAAAACCAGTCACTAAATGCCTTAACACCAAAGACCAAACAGTAAATGCCTTAACACCAAAACCAGTCACTGCACAATGTCAGGTTCTGCATGATCAGATTTATTACATTGTTACCAATGACTGAACTCAATCATCAGTACTGGGTGTTTCTCAGATGATGTGTTTTTATACATTGTGTTATGGAAGTTATTCATGTGTAATGTGCAATGTCCTTTTATTACTTTTCCTTGTGTTTTCTTTCTCCAAAATTCTATTTGTATGCCAGAGTAGAATTATACCCCGTCTACTCTGCTGTCAACTCATCTCACTCTTCTGCTGGAATAGCATGGTAATGATGCCTCATAACAGTGTTATACATGGAACAGATGTTGCTCTCTGTCATTTTAGGCCTCTTATGTCAATTTAATATAATTTACTTCTACAATAATGATTGCACTTGCTGCCATATGTCATAGGTTTCCTTTCTTTTTATAAAGACACACTATTCTGAGCTTATGCATGTGTTATGAAGTCCCTGTTCATGTGGCCTTCACACAAAGCGTTCCCCTTTATTTTTGTGACACACGTAGCCACCTGGAGTGTGTAAGGTCTGTTAAAACATGGCTTAATTATGGTCAGTAGTTTTGGCAGGTCTACACCCAAAGGCCTGGCTAGGAATCAAGGAGAGCCGATCAACACGACAGTCCTGACAGAGTCGAAGGTGCACCGGACACCTTAAACTCCTAAAAACCCACAATTAGCCAGTAATGAGCTTCAATTACATTTTATTAGGGACTTTAAAACGGTCTCTGATGAGTAAGCTGGCAAAAGTGAGCCGGCTGTGAGATGTACAAAGTGGAGAATAAGTGCACATTGTGGAGGAGACATGTTTGGCCTGTTTCAGGGCGTGTGTGTCTCTGTGTGTGTGTGTGTGTGTGTGTGTGTGTGTGTGTGTGTGTGTGTGTGTGTGTGTGTGTGTCTGTTTTACAAGTGTTTTCGGAGTGATGTCAGACATTAACAGTGACATTAACCGCAAGGGTGCCGAGTGTGTTCGTTTCAGCGGCGCTGATCTGTAACCGGATCCCCGTGACCTCTGTACACCGGGCGGTTTTAGGGTCTTCCGCAGCACAGAGGGGGACATTGTTGACGGCCGGCTCATCGCTCGGGCTGAGCTCTTAAACATGGACAATAGGGCGTCTGTGTGCCAGAGGGAAGGAGATTGTTAAAGTCACATGTAAATAAATGCTGCTTGTATTAACATGCTTTTGGGTGGTCAGCACAGAGCTGCAGATACAGTGTTACAGTAGAACCGACCGCTGGGTTTCGTAAAACACTGCAAAATTTAGAGCCCATCTGTGTGTGTGTGATGGAGAACGTACAACTCATTACTGCATCAGGGCGACTGCTTCATTGTCCTCACAGTTCATTTACAGAAACTATGCAGCAAAACACAAGCCATAACATTAAGACATTAAGACCACCTGCCTAATACTGTGCAGGTCCCCTTCTTGATCAGCCATGATGTTAAGACCAACTACCTAATAATAAATAGGTCCCCCTCATTAACTGCCATAACATTAAGACCACCTGTCTAATATTGAGTAGGTCCCCCTCATGATCAGCCATAACATTAAGACCACCTATCTAACACTGAGTTGGTCCCCATCATGATTAGCCATCGAGTTATGTAGGTGAGATATCAATGGTCCCGGATTCTTCTCAAACCTGCACAGAGCATTAACAGAAGAGGTGATGCGGTACAGGGTGAAAAATGTCTAGTCCCAAAGTTTGCTTTGCCAAAAACATGTTGCTTTTGTCAGGTTCTAAATATGCGAATATTTCCCCTCAAATAAGGAAATTGTTCAGTTTCAACATTTATCATATTTTCTATGTTCAATGTTCAGTAAATGAGTTTACAGGATTTAGAAATCCAACCTTTTTATTCATAAAAAAAACTTAATAAAAAAACAACTGCTTCATAATATTTCAACAGCTCCTTTGTTTTATAACACTCTAGAAAATGGAAACAAAGGGAAAAGATCTGTTTATGCACATTCAGCTGCATCACTAATGTGCATACATGCTTAGTGTGTTTGTGTGTGTGTGTGTTGAATGATTAACACTCTGATGTATGATGAACTTTAATGTTATACAGTCATCCCAGTGAAGTGAGGATAGAGAAAGATCGAGAGAGAGCGTGGGCAAGAGAGTGATGAATAAAATGGAAGGAGGATATTTTTGAAGAGTTAGCGCTGAGTCTGTTTGCGTGGAAACCTGTGTATTCTCAGTGTCATCTGGTAATGCATACTTTCCCCTGCCATCTCCCTGTGGTCTCTCTCTCACTCTCTCTTTCTTCCTCTCTTGATCTCCCCTTATTTTAGTCATTGGTGAACCCTGGTGATGACAGTGGAAGCCGCACTGGCTGAGTGAGGAAGAGGGTGTGGATTTGGAGCCAAGGTCAGCAGGATTGAGAGGGAGGAGGGAGAGCTTACACCCCTCTTTTGTTCTTCTCTTTCTCTCTGTTTTCCACCTGCAGCATGCCAGAGCCACAGAGTAGAAGTGTTTTGGATGAAAGGAGTGTGGTGAGAGAGAGAGAGAGAGAGAGAGAGAGAGAGAGAGACTGACTCCATGGGAACTTCACATGGCACAGCGACAGCTCTCCTGTGTGGCTTCCTCATCAAGACTAGAGAGAGAAAGAGAGGGAGGGAGGGAAGACAATAATAGTGATCTGAGTGATCCCACTCTACCCTACAGAGAGAGGACAGTTATATTGAGTGATCGGGGGAGAGGGAGGACCACCCTGCCCACCCAGAGAGAGAGACAGACTGCATGTGTAAACAGAGGTGTGTGTGTGTGCTTGTGCGTATGCATGTGTGTCAGTGTATAGTTCTGTCATTCAGTTCTGTTAGTAAGGTTGGCTCCAGGAAGGAAGCGGTAGTCAGAATAGAGGATATGGTCAATTCCAGAGACTGTATTTATAGTGTATGTGTGTGTTTAAAGTATGATTGGACCAGAAACAGCATTAACTCCACATGAAAACCAATGAGACTCTGACAGCTGCCCCCCCTCTCCTCTCAGATCCTTATGGCCGCAGTGAAGCAGAGCTGCAGGAATAGATGGGTCTTCCACCTTCTGAGGGACCAACATGCCTGCATCCTTTCACTATACGCCCTGTAAGTAAAGTGAAGTCAAAGTGACTATTTGTTATAGAGAACACACCATCACACACAGTGCACCACAACAAACTGTGACCTCTGCATTTACCTGTGCCCTTCTGATTATAAGGGCAAGGCCTAAACACTAGTCCAACACTCAAAAGGAATAAAGCAATAGATAAAAAACAATGTTGCACTCAATCAGCCAAGACATATTTAGAGTCCAAATTGTGCTTGTTAGTTTAGAACTGAAGTTTAAAAGCTAACATCACTGACCCTGAAGTCAGTAGTGACCCACATTTTTTCATCAGACTACTGGGTGTGCTTTAGGATACAGTATAACAGACTGGGAATTCTTTACAGTGGTGGTGAATGGAACCAGACGACTCACTAACAGTCATTGTATTTCTTCTTTAAACCCAGTAAATCTTCAAGTCTCTCTTAATGTTCATATGGAACGATGATTATGATTAAATAGTGAATCTGAATTGAATCACTTTGAGGGTCTAGTTTGCCTCACAACACCCTGCATTTACCATAAAATCCACAGATAACATGATCTTGAAGAGTTGGGAGAGGCACTGTACACATTCATCTGGACCAATCACCATACACTTCATCTGGACCAATCACCATACACTCACATCTGGACCAAACAGTGTACACTAACATCTGGACCAAGCACCATGCACTTCCATCTGGACCAGTCACTGTACACTAACATCTGGACCAAGCGTTGTACATTTACATCTGGACCAATCACCGTACACTTCCATCTGGACCAAGCGCCATACACTTCCATCTGGACCAGTCACTATATTTACATCTAGACCAATCACTGTAAACTCACATCTGGACCAAGCGCTGTACATTTACATCTGGACCAGTCACCATATTTACATCTGGACCAACCACCGTAAACTCACATCTGGACAAAGCGCTGTACACTTTCATCTGAACCAGTCACTACATTTACATCTGGACCAATCACTGTACACTAACATCTGGACCAGGCGCTGTACACTTTTGTCCTGACCAGTCACCGTACACTTTCATTTGGACCGTTCACTGTATACTTTCGTCTTGACCATTTTCCATACACCTGATGTTTTTGTCTGAACCAATCACTGCACACTTGTCATTATGCTCATTTTATCACCAATCACCGTTCACTTTCGTCTGGACTTTCTGGACCAGTCATTCTACACATTTGTTTGGAACGATCCCTCAACACTTTCACCTGGATCAATCTCTCTATGCTTTCACCTGGATCAATCTCTCTACGCTTTCACCTGGATCAATCTCTCTACGCTTTCACCTGGACCAATCCCTCTACCCTTTGTCTGGACCGAGCCCTAGACACCAATCCCTTGACACTTTCACCTGGACCAATCCCTCTACACTTTCGTCTGGACCAATCCCTCTACACTTTTGTCTGGACCAATCCCTCTACACTTTCATCTGGACCAATCCCTCTACACTTTCATCTGGACCAAGCCCTAGACACCAATCCCTCTACACTTTTAACTGGATCAATACCTCTACGCTTTCACCTGGACCAATCCCTCTACACTTTTAACTGGATCAATACCTCTACACTTTCACCTGGACCAATCCCTCTACACTTTCGCCTGGACCAATCCCTCTACACTTTTGTCTGGACCAATCCCTCTACACTTTTG
>JBBIGC010000029.1:3206147-3225378 GCA_037576955.1 Lepidarchus adonis
GGGGGGGGGGTGTCTAATCTGGTAAAAAGATGGAGAAGTGAACAGGGTTTTCAATGGATCATCTTAATTATCAGTTAATCAGCAGCTAGCTCTGCTGTGAGCTTTGATTTTTGACCTGAAGCTCCAGTCCTGGCTTTGCTTGATCTACACAGCCCAAAGCCCAAGATGCCTGCATCTGACTGGTGTACGGTGCCAGGACTAACATTTTGTATAAAAAGGACTGGTCTTCGATCATACCACACTCCCTGCATGCATCAGTGAGCCTCGGGTGCCCATGACCCAGTGGCTCATTATTGGTAGGTGCCAACAATTGTTGACCTGATGCACTGACCTGCTGTTCTGTTGATGCTGTATCCATCACAATACGGCTCTCAGATCCTTTTGCATCCACTTTAAGAACTGACTGTTCTCGTTCTGTCTAATATATCTCACACACCCTACAGGTGTCACTGTAATTAAATAAATTGGTAATCTTCTTCACTTCACCTGGCAGTGGTCTTAATGTAATGGCTTCCTGCTCTTCACAGTTCTCTGTACACGTCTGAGTGGCATTGCAGTGGGGGCGTTGGCGCTGAGAGTGGAATGTGCAGCGTGTGTGAGCATGTTGTACTTCAGCAGCACTGTACTCGCTCACTTCCCACTCACCCAAGTCTTCAGAGCTCAAGAGTAACTGCACACTCTTCAGTGAGTGCAGGACCTCCTGCTCATCAGACCTCAGACCAGTACCACCACCACCACCGACTTTCTCCATGTGCTCCAAATGCTACCTCCCACACATGGGCTGTTTAACATGTGTTTTTAACATATGCCACATTGACCAGAGGAGGATAGGTTCCTGAGTCATGGTTTCTCCTGAGGTTCCTTCCTCCAGCTTAGTGAGTTATTCTTCACCTCTCTCTCCATCGACTCACTCCTTTTGCTTGAGTTGACAAAACCATGTAGGGAAACTGTGTTGGTTCTAGAGACAGGCTTAAATTTTGTTGCGGAGGACATTGGACAGGCACTCCCTGTGTTTGGGTGGGGGTTCTCCGGGTTTTCCGCTTTTCTCCCACTGTCCAAAGGCTTGTGGTTTAGGTTGACTGGCTACTCTAAACTGCCCATAGGTGTGAGTGTGTGAATGGTTAACTCCGTGTTGCCCTGCAATGAGTTGGGCTTCTCTCCAGGATGAACCCTGCCTTGTGCCCATAGTCAGCAGGGATCAGCTCCAGCTTCCTCTGCAAACTAAAATGGAGAAGATATTTGGAGAATGGATGAAAAATTGCCATACACCATGTTCTTTAAGTTTTAGAAACAAGTTATTTTTCTGGTATTTGAATGTTCTTACATTTTTGCTTATTTGTCATTTCGCAGTTCCTATCCAACTGTCTAGCTGTGGTGACAGGCTGATGCATAGTTCCACTCACTCATAGATAAACAGACCATTCATGAAAAATATCATAGTTTGCTGACATCAGGGTCAGAAATAATGCTCCAGAACGTGTGATAAGTTAGTAGCATAACCCCCTCACCTGGCAGTGGTCTTAATGTTTTGGCTGATCTATGTGTTTGGTTTCTAAAGCTATGGTATAACTGCACTGCTCAGTTAGACCTTACTGTCTGATGCCTAATGTTACAATTATTATTATTATTAATGTCCTTTAAATAAACGCATGTAATCTGTCTGTGTGACGCCTGGTGTCCTCATGTAACAGTCCAGACGCTGGAATGTGGGACGGGATGTGATTTTTTGAGAAGTGCAGCAGTAGAGACAGAAGGGGAAGGGTGGGTGTGGGGGGTGGATTGTGGAGGCGGTGCTGATTTAATGTTGTTGGCAGTGTTTATTCAGCCCTCGCTTTAATGATGTGTTGTTAGGATCATTCCTCACACGGCCACTTGACCTGCTTATTTTATAGCCTGTTCATCAGTCAGGTCTGGATTTTTACACTATTGCTGAAAAGGAAACGAGTATTCCTCACACAATGCACACCAAAAATTAAAGAAATATCTGAAACTATCCTGAATTTCCCCAAGGATAGGCTGCCCCATTCTATAAGCCTGCAATCCAGTTGTATGGCAGCAGTGATGATGTTTTTGAAGGATTCATTGAACTGTTCATTGCTGCAGTAAACACTACATCATTTGATGATGATGTCTTTTTGTGCATTAAATTATACTTCTAACGAATGCATTGTTTCATGTTTTTAAATAGGACATGGCTTATACATTTTACAAACCTGCTCATTGGGTTTGCCTAAATGGTGCAGCCTATCATTGAGGAAATGCAGCATGTTTACATGTAATGCTTTTAATTATGTAACTTGATTATGCATTATTTTGAACAGGAAGCATTTAATTTGACTTCACCTACTTCATGCTGGTTTAGTCTCTTGCAGAGATTTTCCAAAAGTGCACCAGAACAACCCCTTACAGCTCAGACTGAAGGTTACAATTGTTTTGGATAGAAGAAGAGTATAGTTTCAGTTCTCAGCTCGTTGCTGTTAACAGAAAGCATTCTGTTGTTTGATCTGTGGCTGGGAAATAGTGCTTGTGCACCCATCAGCCAGAACATTAAAACCACCTGGCAAATATTGAGTAGGTCCCCTTTATGCTGCTGAAACAGCTCTGACTGTGGTGCGCTGTCCACCTTAACCCCTGAAATAGTACAGTGGTTCTGTTCTGGAGCCTCTTCCACCTTGAGTGGTACAGCGGTTACAGGAGCTGCCAAACTAAATGGAAGGTTTGCCTTCAGTTTTTGGAGCAAGTCTTACAGAAGTGTGTTCCCCTCTAAACTGATGTAGGAATCACAGGGACTGTTATGTTCCCATCTAGTGTTTTCTTGTGGTATTGCTACATAAGGTGACCAGAAAAAACTGTTCAGTGCAGTGTGGCAATGTAATCATGCTGCTTCAATTCTCTCTCTCTCGCTCACTCTCTCGGCCACAGGACCACAGTCGGTTTGTGAATTGCGTGCGCTACTCACCGGACGGAAGCCGCTATGCGTCTGCAGGGGCAGATGGACAGGTGAGGGTCACGATCAAATGAAGTGTGTGATGTAATGTTTCTACATATCGTCAAGGAAAGTCACTCAACAATCTCTCATTCTCTTATTCCAGATTTTTCTGTATGATGGGAAGACTGCAGAAAAGCAGTGCACTCTGGGCGGCGACAAGGCTCATGAGGGTGGAATATATGCTGTATGTATTTATTTTTATTCCCCATAAATTGTTTATGCCAATTTACTCTGTTCTCTTAATGAAGGTGGAGCAGACTTGTGGGTGTGGTTTAGAGAACTGTGAACTTACTGTTTGACTGTATGACTTGCTTGTCCTCAGAATCCACAATTGGTCTAAACATGAGTATGTTTCCATGAAGGTTATGATCACTCCTCTTTCTCTTGCAGGTGTGCTGGAGTCCTGACAGCTCCCAGCTCATTTCTGCCTCAGGTGATAAGACGGTGAAATTATGGGATGTGGCCACCGGCACTGCGGTAACGACCTTTAACCTGGGGTCAGACGTGCTGGACCAGCAGCTTGGCTGCCTGTGGCAGAGGGATCACCTCCTCAGCGTCTCACTGTCTGGTTACATCAACTACCTAGACAAGAACAACCCCAACCGACCTCTTCGGGTCATCAAGGTGAGAAACATGAGCTTTCTAACAGCAGGAAGGTCCTGGGTCCCCGGTTCGGCCACAGGTGCCTTTTTTTACACCTGTGGGGGTGGGATATATTGGGCAGCAAGTGAATAGTCCTTTCTTGAAGTTGATGTGCTGGAAGCAGGAGTTAAAGGATAGCAAGAGTATCTCCAGAACAGCAGGTCTTGTGGCGTGTGGAGTTTCACCCCCATGTTTGTAGGGGTTTTCCTGTGATTGGTTGGCCTCCTGCCAGGGTGAACCCTGCCTTGGCCCATAGTCAGCTCCCCCATGACCCAAAATGGATAAAGCAGTTTGGAAAACAGATGAAATCAATGCTGTTAAATGGATAAAAATAAAAGAATAAGCTTGTGTTGTACTACATTTAATTTAAAAATTTACCCAAATAGCATACACTGATCAGCCATAACAATAAGACCACTCACAGGTGAAGTGAAGAATGTTGACTATCCAGTTATTTTATTACTGTTGCACCCATCATGGGGTGGGATATATTAGTCAGCAAGTGAACAGTTATTTCTTGAAGCTGATGTGCTGGAAGCAGGAGTGTAAGTATCTGAGGCCTTGTGGAGTGTTCCAGCTCTGCAGTAGTTTGTACCAACAGTGTGAAGGAGAAGAGCCAGAGCTGTTTCAGCGGAATGAGAGGGGTCTGCTCTGTATTTGGCAACCGGTTTAATGTTGTGGCTGATCATGAGGGGGACCCACTTGATAAATTCATATTAATACATTTGGGACAGCCCTGAATAGCAGTACAGTCAAACCTTGTATCCTTTAATGTATTTACCCCCGTTACAATGGCTCATCAACCCGGCCTCTCCCTAAATTTAGAGCCTGGACCAATATGAACAAGTTAACTAGGTTTTACTGGAAAAAAATCTGATATAATGAGATCATATACAGACATTTAATTTAAATTAATTTGAAATGCTTTCCTTCTTTGTTCTGTCAGGGCCACAGCAAGGCCATCCAGTGTGTGACTGTTCATAAAGAAGACGGGAAGTCCATCATCTACTCTGGCAGCCACGATGGTCACATCAATATCCTCTCAGACATATCACTCTGCTGAAAGGGAAACCAATTCTCTAGAATTCCCTTAGAATCCAGTGTCCAAAGTGGGTTTGGTGTGAACTGGTTCAGACTGGGATTTCTTTGCAATGGTGGTGAATTAAACCAGATGTCTCCAACACAAACAGAGCAATTGTAGCTCCTCTCCAGACCCCCCTAGTGAACTATGTGTCTGAGTGTTTCTATGGAAGGGTGAGAATGGTAACATGGTCAATGTGAAATAAACCACTTTGGGGGTCTATTTTGTCCCACAACACCCTGAATGTACTGCTTCACCAGGAATGGGTTTAGTTTTAGGACCAAAAGCTCTGTTAGAACTTATGCCTCAAGCAGCATCTTCATCACCACTTCATATCTTAACCTTGACGTCTGGTTCCATGCACCACCACTGTGAACAGTTCATAACTTCTTAACCTTGACTTATTTCAAAATGTTTACTGTTTTGTCTTTTTCCTATGAACACCTTGGGCACTTTGTAAAGAACAGATTTCTTTTCCACACTGTTGTTAAAAAGACATGTTAAGTTCTTTGGCCAAAAGGTGCTTTAAAGCTTTCAATGCTGAGCTCACACTGGGAGGAAATTGGCCTGGTCTTAGGTTTTATTCCCACGATCACTAATATTAATGCGATTGTTCTAAATAAACCTGATTGGGTTTAAATATGGACATTTATTACATTTAAATCATGGTATTAAAAAATCTTGAAAAGGCTAAATGACCCCAAACAACCAATCACATATGGGATATACAGCTATGGGTAACATGTCTTCATAGATGTTTTTTTTTTTTTCCTTTTTTAATTCAGTATATCTAAGTATGGTAGGTGCTTCATTCCAGCATCTTTCAAGACAAGCAGACCAAACAGGATGTGAGTTCTTTTTAAAAGTTCAGACATTAGTATTGTGTTATTTAAACTTTAATATCTTCATATCTTGATTCTTTTTATTATTTATTTATTTTTTCCTGCAATTAAATGCTAAGTGCATTACTTTTATGTGGGATTCTCAGTGGTTTTTGGAATGAAACAAAGGTGGTTATGTTCCTCGAACAAAGCTCTACATAGTCAAACCAGAGAAAGTGATAAAACTGAAGTGGTCTGTTATACTGTTTCCAGAGCTGTATTAGGCAGCAAGTGAAAAGTCAGTTCTTGAAGTCGATGTGCTGGAAGTAGGAGCATAAGGATCTGAGGCCTTATTGTGATGACTAGAGCATCTCCAGAACAGTAGGTCTTGTGGCTTGTTCCATGTCTACAGTAGTCTGTACCTATAAAAAATTATACAACTGGGTCATGGGCACCAAAGACTCACTGATACATGTGGGGAGTGTGTTCTGATCCCAAACAGCAGCTGCTGTTGTACTAAATGTTAATGCTGCTCTGATAGAAAGGGGTCAGACACACAGTGCACCACAGTCAGATCTGTTACAGCAGCATGAGGGGAGCTACTCAATATTGTTATTTAGTTTAACTATTGTTTCTGTAAAAAGTGTGCATTTTGCTGTTCGCATGTTTGCACCCTCATACCATGTCCATGATCCTTGACACCTGTGTATATTACTGGGATGCTGAGACGGGAGAAAATCAGGCAATCGCAGGAAAGGGGCACTCCAACCTGGTGGCCAAGATGGCTGTGGATGAGTCTAATCGGCTGGTCTCGTGCAGCATGGACGATACCGTCCGCTACACTGATCTCAGCAAGAAAGAGTACAGGTAACACACACCAAAACAGAAACAAACCATCACAATGACCTTCTAGTTCTTACACAATTATGATGATAATGAAAGTGTTTGTGTGGGTTTTCCGTCAGTGCCTCTGACCTGGTGAAGATGGACGTACAACCAAAGACTGTGTCTCTTGGCCCGGGGGGCCTGGCTATAGCAGTGTGTATTGGACAGGTAACACCCCCCCCCCCCACACACACACACACACACACAGGTGTATTTTAAATGACTTGTGTTGCAATATACAGTGTTGTTCAAAATAATAGCAGTGCAATGTGCAGAATAATCCAGGTTTTTAGAATATTTTTTATTGTTACATGGCAAACAAGTTACCAGTAGGTGCTGTAGATTCTCAGACAACAAAGGATAAAGCCAGCACTTGATGGCATTTGAAAGTCTGAGGAAAATGGGTCATTCAAGACATTGTTCTGAAGAACGGCGTACTTTGATTAAAAAGTTGATTGGAGAGGGGAAAACATATAAAGAGGTGCAAAAATTATAGGCTGTTCAGCTAAAATGATCTCCAATGCCTTAAAATGGAGAGAAAAACCAGAGAGACGAGGAAGAAAAAGGAAGACAACAATCAAAATGGATCGAAGAATAACCAGAATGGCAAAGGCTCAGCCACTGATCAGCTCCAGGATGATCAAAGACAGTCTGGAGTTACCTGTAAGTACTGTGACCGTTAGAAGACTTCTGTGTGAAGCTAATCTTAATTTCAATAATCCCCCGCAGAGTCCCTCGGTTTAAAAAAAGGCATGCGCAGAAGAGGTTACAATTTACCAAAGAACACATCAACTGGGCTAAAGAGAAATGGAGGAACATTTTTGGACTGATGAAAGTTCTTTTTGGGTTCAAGGGCAACAGACAGTTTGTGAGACGACCCCCAAACTCTGAATTCAAGCCACAGTACACAGTGAAGACAGTGAAGCATAGTGGTGCAAGCATCATGATATGGGCATGTTTCTCCTACTAACGTGTTGGAACTATTTATTGCATACCAGGGATCATGGATCAGTTTGTATATTTCAAAATACTTGAAGAGGTCATGTTGCCTTATGCTGAAGAGGACGTGCCCTTGAAATGGGCGTTTCAACAAGACAATGACCCCAAACACAGTAGTAAACGTGCAAAGTCTTTGTTCCAAACCAACAAAATCAATGTTATGTAGTGGCCAGCCCAATCCCCGGACCTTAATCCAATCGAGAACTTGTGAGGTGATATCAGAAATGCTGTTTCTGAAGCAAAACCAAGAAATGTAAATGAATAGTGGGATGTTGTTAAAGAATCATGGAGTGAAATAACAGCTGAAATGTGTCACAAGTTGGTTGACTCTATGCCACACAGATGTGAAGCAGTTATAAAAAAAACTGTGGTCAGGATTGCGAAATTCTAGAAACAAAAACGTTTGTACAGTTTGTAGAGTCAATGGCAGACACTGCTATTTTTCGAACGAACTCCTTTCAACGAATTGCCAAATTGCGCAGCCTTAAGAGCGTGCATGTCATGAATGCTGGGTCTTGTTTGTTGTCTGAGAATCTACTGCACCTACTGGTAACTTGTTTGCCATGTAGCAATAAAAAATAAACTAAAAACCTACATTATTCTGGTTAGTCACATTGCACTGATATTTTTTTTTTACAATACTGTACACTAATTAGCAGGAACATTAAGACCACCTGCCTAATATTGAGTAGCTCCTCCTCATGCTGCTGAAACATCTCCGACTGGTGCTCTGTATGTTCTGACCCCTTTCTGTCAGAGCAATATTAACATTTTGTACAGCAGGGGCTGCTGTTTGGGATCAGACCACACTCCCAACATGCATCAGTGAGTCTTGGGTGCCCGTGGCCCCAGGTGTCATTTCTTGAATCACTTCCGGTTGGCACGAATTACTATAGAGCTGGAAATCTCCACAAGGCCTTATGTTCTGGAGATGATCTAGCCATCACATCACTACATCAACTTCAAGAACAGACCGTTTACTTCCTGTAATATATCCTTCCTCCTGACAGGTGCCACTGTAATGAAACAACTACATAGTCAATGTTCTTCACATCACCTTGCAGTGGTCCTAGTCTTATGATCGGTGTGTGTGTATATAATGTTTCTTCTCTGCTGCAGGTGGTGCTGCTGAAGGATAAGAGAAAAGTTTTCACTCTGGAAAACCTGAGCTATGAACCGGAGGCGGGTGCTGTTCACCCAGGGGGCACCACTGTGGCTGTGGGCGGTGCCGTAAGTCGACACTTTTAGGAAACCTCCTTAGCCAATCGCTCACTGTCACATACTGTAACAGGACGACCAGATGTTTACTGTGCTCACGTTTGTGTGCGTATACAGGATGGAAAGGTGTACCTATATTCAGTCCAGGGCAACACCCTGAAGGATGATGGGAAGGTTCTGGAGGCCAAGGGGCCCGTGACCGATGTGGAGTTCTCTAGAGACGGAGCCTTCCTCGCTGTCTCAGACGAAAAGAAAGTCATCACAGTCTTCACGGTTGCCGACGGTTACGCGGTATGCATTTTCTACTTAAATACTTGAAATCACATGCAGTAGCATTGATCAGCCATAGCATTAACACCACATGCCCACTATTAACTCTTAGTACTTAGTCACACAGCTATGGCCCTGGTTTTCTCTCCTGCAGCATTATGTTACACTAGTGTGACATCGAATGTTAAACCCTGAACGTTCCTCCATGTTCTAGCTCTCCGCTCCACAGTAGAAGTTAAAGTAAGTTAGGGCTGCAATGACGCGTTGATGTAACTGATTACCGCTACATTAATTCGCCGGCATGAATGATCTGTGTCAACGCATTCAATTTAAAAAAAGCAATGCTGTGTCCAGTAACAGTGCAAGCATGGAGTCTCCGGAACAGCATGCAGAAAACAAAATCTTGCATGCGGTTTTCTGAAGTGTTTGAATGTTTTATTCATAATGTTAATGATCTAGTGGGTTGCTCACTGTGCAAGATACAGTTATCATATCGCACTAGTACTACAGCCATACCAGAACACACCCTGGAGCTGTGTGTGTGTGTGTGTAGCTGGCAACAAAACACTAAGTTTTGTTAATTTTTTGCCAGGAATTTTAATTTCATTGACACACGATGTTATGCTAGTAGTAGTTGTAATGCTGCATTAGTGTGTGTGTGTGTGTTTTAAAAAGTACTGCTGTAATGAATGCATCTTCTTTTAGCTGTTATCAGTCTGTGTTCTATACTTTCATGTAGAGTTGCTCACTCGCTGAGATGATTTTGATATATTCGCTATATTACCAATGGCTTATCCTAACTTCCCTGAAATAAAGTTTAACATGTTACTTCAGCCATTAAAATAAATATTTTCCTTACAAGTCATGCAAATGATTAGACTTTTCTGAATAGGTCTTCGACAGGTTGACTGCTCTTTCTCCGTTGCTGTTTATTTGCATTTGATTTTTTTTTTCTATTCCTTCTGGGTGAACTAAGTTTTTCATTTCTTTTGTTGGATTATACATCCAGCATCTCAATGCATTATTTTGCAGAACTTCATTCATCTCACTTGATTTTTTAGGAGGTATTTTTGAGGAGCAGGTGCAATTTTTTTTATTGTCAAGAGATTAAAAAAAAATTATGGATTAATATAATAATAAAATTAAAAATAATTATTTAGGACAACCCTAATGAGTTGATTTCTGACAACTTTATGCTACAAAACTACAAAGTCTGTAGATGTTCTATATTCTCACTAGCCTGAAATTGCTGCTCTGCAGTTTTACAGGACAGTTGTAAAGTTTCAGTGTGGAACGGTGGAGAATGAGAAAAAACGCTCCACAAATCCTGCTGGAGATGCTGTAGTGAAATAATGAAATAGATGGTTGACATGATGATTTGTGTGTGTGTGTGTGTGTAGGTTAAGAATAGTTTCTACGGTCATCACGCCAAGATTGTGTGCTTGGCCTGGTCTCCTGATAACGATCACTTTGCCTCTGGTGGGATGGACATGATGGTGTATGTTTGGACTGTCAACGACTCCGACAAGAGGATCAAGATTCCAGGTACAGGATCAATGCTGATAGCTTCATTAGTAGAGTAGTTCAGGGTGGGTCAGCGTAACTCTAACAACCTCACAATATGATAAACATCACTAAAAACAAACAAAAATTTAATATCTTGAAAAAGTTCAATATTTCTTGACATTCTTTAAGTGAAATCCATATTTTATATAGATTCATTACATATAGAGTGAAATGTGTTAAGCCTTTATTTGTTGGAATGATTATGGGTTTCAGATAATAAAACCCAATATTCATTGTCTTAGAAAATTAGAATGTTGTGAAAAAGTTCAATCTTTAAATTCAAGCCTTTAAATGGTCTCATGCTGGAATGCTGTATCCAAGCATATTCATTGAAAGTTGAGTGGAAGGGGAAAGTGTGGTAGGAAATGTGCAACAGGGACAATTGCAGCCTTGAGAGGATTGACTAGCAAATTCATTCAAGAATTTGGGGGAGCACAGATGAATTCTAGACATGGGATACAAGTGTCACATTCCTCATGTCAAGCTGCTCCTGAACCAGAGACGACGTCAGAAGCTTCTTACCTGGACTAAGGAGAAAAAGCACTGGACTGTTGCTCAGTGTCCAAAGTCCTCTTTTCAGATGAATGGAAATGTTGCATGTTATTTGGAAAATCAAGATCCCAGACTCTGGAGGAAGAGTGGAGAGGCACAGAATCCATGTTGCTTGAAGTTCGGTGTGAAGTTTCCACAGTCAGTGAGGATTTGGGGCCATGTCATCTGCTGGTGTTGGTCACTGTGTTTTCTAAAGTCAACAGTCAATGCAGCATCTACCAGGAAATCTTGGAGAACTTCATGCTTCCATCTGCTGACCAGCTTTATGGAGATGCTGATTTCATCTTCCAGCAGGACTTGGCACCTGCTCACACTGACAAAGGAACCAAAAGCTGATTCAACCACCAGGGTGTTACTGTGCTTGATTGGCAGCAAACTCCTCTGACCTGAACCCCATAGTGAATTTGGGTTAATGTCAAGAGGAAGATGACACACCAGACCCAACAATGCAGACGACCTGCAGCCTGAGATCAAAGCAACCTGGGCTTCCATTACACCTCAGTAGTGCTACAGGCTGATCACCTCCATGCCACATCACATTGATGCAGTAATTCTTTCAAAAAGAGGCCCAACCAAGTATTGAGTGCATAGGACTGAACATACTTTTACCTGACATTTGTGTGTGTGTGTGTGTGTGTGTGTGTGTGTGTGTGTGTGTGTGTGTTGCAGATGCTCACCGATTGCATCACGTCAGTGGCTTGGCCTGGCTGGATGAACACACACTCGTCACAACGTCTCACGACTCCAGCGTGAAACAGTGGACACTGAAAATCTAAGCACAGTGTGTGCGCACACACTCACGGGATCACCAGGGATAGGGACTACTGTAGGGAATCTCTTTTTCTCCCCCTCCCTTTTCTCTTCATGTCATTTTTCTTTAGGTGTGTGTATGTGTTCTGCCGGCTGAGTGCAGTAGAGTGATCTCTGCTGTGTTCCTCAATTCTGCCTTTAGTCGACTAACATCTGCTCAGACAAACAAACAACAACAAAAAATCACTTAAACCTGTTCAAAGCTGAACTCCAGCATTTTTCTGACACTGGGGCGTCTGAATTGCACCACTGTTCACCATGGACCAGCACCTTCAGCTGGACTTAAAGATCTGCCTCAGTTCTTCTAATCGAAGTGCTCCATCACCGGGAAGTTGATCTGCACCCAGCAACACTTTTCTGGGTTGGTAGGGTGGTCCTCGCTCTCGTTCTATCTCTCGCTCTCTCTCTCTCCCGCTCTCTATCTCTCGCGCTCTCTCTCTTGCGCTCTCTCTCATATATTTTGGGTGCAGAGGAGCCAATGGCAGGTGCATCATAACTGATGTCACACCCCGGATGTTTTCATGGCTAAAACAAAATGTCTTTGTGGTTACTTTTCACTACAGTGTCTGTGCTCAGTCAGGAGTGTGTGGAAGCTTACACAGACCTTTCCCCTGAAAAAGTTCCTACAGATACGGGAGTCAAGGTCTTTGCTGCTCTTTTCTAAGTGCAGTGCTGGTGTTATTCTGTGGTGAGCGGCGGTACGACACTGACGCATCAGTAAGACGCTGGAGGTTTACTTTAAAGCGCCATTGGAAAGCTTACGAAGTTAAAAACATTCCAGAAGCACAAGCCTGATCTCCACCCTGTATCCACTTCCGACCCTCAGGAGCTTACCCCACCCCCTTTACTCTTCCCCGGGTGGAGATCCTGCTTTTTCTCTCTCTCTCTCTCTCTCTCTCTCTCCCTCTCCCTCTATCTCTATAATGGATCATGTGTCTTCTGCAGTTCAGCTGTAATGAGAGGAAGTGTGCCTGTTCAGGGAGCAATAATATATAAGCAGAGAACAGAATGACGGCGGAAAGGTGGAAGATATAGTGAAGTGTGTTTGACGCTCGCGGGCTATTCTCGTCTTGTCTGCCGGGTTTTGTTTGTTTTTTGTTGTTTTTGATGCATCTTTTTTTCCACTGGTGTGGAGGATGATGATGATGACGACGATGATAATTAATAATGGAAATAAACACTTTTTATGCATTTTCATGTTTGATGCTTTTTGTTGGTGTTACACTTTCACAAGTGCCGTTCACTGGCCCATTAATGCTCTAACCATCACACACCAATCGGCCATAACATTAAGACCACCCGCCTAATATTGAGTTGGTCCCCCTCAAGTTTAGCTATAACATAAAGACCACCTTCCTAATAGAGTAGCTCCTTTCATGCTGCAGAAACAGTTCTGACTATGGTGCACTGTGTGTCTGACCCCTTTCTATCAGAGCAGCATTAACGTGCAAAGCATCAGTGACCCTTGGGTGTTCATGACCCAGTTCTCCTTCATTGAATCACTGTTGTAGGTACTAACTACTGCAGAGCTGGAACACTCCACAAGACGTCTTCTGCAGATGCTCTAGCTGTCATAAGCCCCTTTGATCCTTACTCTCCTGCTTCCAGCACATCAACTTCAAGAACTGACATTGCTGTACCTGTGAATGGCAGTAATGTTATGGTGTCTGTGTGTCTACACAGTGGCTTCAGAAATTATTCACAGCTCTTTCCAGTGTTATATTGCAGCTTTTAACTTCATTTCTCATTAATCTACACACGTCCCCACAATAACTGTCAAAATAGAATTTTACACAATTTTGTACATTTAAAAACGAATCACATTTGCAGAAGTATTCACACCATTTTCTTAGTGCTTAGTTGAAGCACCCTGGCAGCAATTACAGCCTCCAGTCGTTTTGGAGATGATGGACAAGCTTTGCACACCTGGATTGGGAGATTTTCTGCCTTTCTTCTTTCCAAATCCTCTAAACCTTAGTCAGGTCAGAATCGGAATCAGTTTATTGGCCGAGTATGTTTGTACACAAGGAATTTATTTCTGGCTGATGGTGTCTCCTTAGTAGTTGACAAATAAGACATGCATTACAAAAATTGACAAATGATAGACAATATAAGACATAATATACAGAAGCACAGTGTGTGGAGTGTGAATTATACAGTATACACAATATACTGTATGCTTGTGGTGCAGTACAATGTACAGTATACAATATGCATTGCAATATACCATGTACAGTTACACATTGCATATACTTTTACACACGTTTATATAATGTACAAAAATACACAATATGCAGTATATCTACAGTAAATAGTATACAATATGCAGTACATGTACAGCATACATGTGTATACTATATACAGCAAATATATAAGTATATGGTATACATTATATAGTAAGCAGCAATCTATATACAGGCAGGACAGTTATTGCAATATATACAACGGTTGGTTATGAACTGTCAGTGGACAACCGTTTTCAGTTCTCCCCAGAGATGTTCAATTGCCTTCAAGTCCAAGTCCAAGGACATTGACCGAGTTTTCCCTTAGTCACTCCTATGTTGTCTTTGCTGTGTGCTTTGTCATTGTCATGTTGGAAGATGAACCTTTGGCCCAGTCTGAGGTCCTGAGTACTGTGAAACAGGTTTTCACTGAGGATATCTCCCCTGCTGCTGCAAAACACACCCAAAGCATATGCTGCCACCACCATACTTCACTGTTGGGATGGTATTGGGTAGGTGGTGTCTGGTTACCTCCAGACAACATTTAGAACTGAGGCCGAACAAATCAATCTTGGTTACATCAGACCAGAAAATCATGTTCCATGCAATTCTGCAAAAGAGGCTTCCATCTTGCTGCTCTACTATAAAGCCCAGATTGGTGGAGGGCTGCAGTTATGGTTACTTCTGGAATTAAGGAATATAGTCTCATCTCCACACAGGATTTCTGGAGCTCAGTCAATTGCTGTTTGTCTGGGTGACCAGCTCTTGGAAGAGTCCTGTTTGTGACAAACATCTCCACCAGCCTACTGGAAGGATTCATTGGGGATACATTAGGCAAGATATCTTTAAGTAGTTTCACTAATACGTTTTGTAAGAAATCTGTAGACTACTGCTAATTTAAAATGCAGCTTGGAAGTTGCTGAAGAGAGTATAAGAGGGTGGGAGATTAAGAGAAAGATAAAATGAAAAAGGCAGCATGAACTGAGTTTCGAATGATTTCGCTCCGTTGCAAAATTTCGGAGTATATGTCCTGTGTTGGTGTTTTATTGCTCTTCGTAGTTCGGTTTGGTGCCGGTTTCTGTGACCATCGAATGTTGTGACCTTAGGGGGCGCTGTTTCGTGAATTAACGTAAAGTTCCAACATGCGCTCGCTTGCTACGTAGTCTACGTATAACTCTTAAAGGGACGTCGCACGTTTCGTTACTGTTTACATTATACTGATAATGTATATCGGTAAAAGCCACTTTACATCTCACAATTGAATTTTTATTATATAGTAGTCATTAGTCATGCTATTCATACTTACAGGTACCATAACTACAAGACTTGTGTTTTGGAAACTACAGCAATGTCACATAATGTGATAGTGGCCAATGGTGACCACTCCACCAGCACCAGCCTGTTGAACTTAACTACAAAATCTGTACTTATTATGAAATATTGTTGCATAAAATAGCCCGGAAAATATCTGATCACGCCATCACAAGTTTTACACCAGTTATGATAGGGTCACATGATCTGATAGCGGCCATCGAAACGTGCGGTGTTATGTCACTTTAAGAGGGATACGTAAACTGCGTAGCAAGCTCGCGCACGTTGGGACTTTACGTTCATTCAGCACAAACATGTGAAACAGCGCCCCCTAAGGTCACAACATTCGACGGTCACAGAAAACGGTGTAACACCTGTTAGACAGGGGTGTCCAACGTCGGTCCTGGAGGGCCGGTGTCCCGCACAGTTTGCCCGTTCCTTTCCAGAAGCACACTCCCTGATCCTGGCAATTAACAGGTGAGTCTAACCAGGTGTGCTTGATTAGGGAAATCACCAAACTGTGCTGGAAACCGGACCGGAGCTGGACACCCCTGGGTTAGACTGTACAGATCCTCGCTCGCCAAAGGAGGAACGAGAAAAAAACCTCCGAGTAAGACTGGGGTCGTTCAGTTCGTTTGCTCAAAGCTAGGCTAACACAACACCCCGTAAGTAGAAAAGGTGAGTGAATTATTTAGGTAAGTCCAATTCTGGCTGCCACTGCCCCGTCTGCTTGAGGTTTGTTTGACACAGTTTCCTCTTTTTCTCTTGTTGGAACTACAGATATCTGGCACGACCACTGTGAGTCCTTCCATTCACTTCACCTGCCACACGAGACTCTACATGATTTACTCTGGGCTAAGTACATACTGTTATACCGTCTCCATTCTCTCTGTGTAGGTTTAATAATAAGGTATTCGGAGACTAGCTGTGTGGATGTGGTGGGCGGATAAAAGAGGGATTTTCTTCTGTTCACTGAGAGACAGTCCACCGCTAGTGTTCACGGTGAGGTGGCTGTTAAGGTTCTCTGACTGATTTTTAACTGAAAAACAGTGGTAGCTTTGCTCAATTATAATTACTACTATTTTTCTATTTTCTTTTTGTTCCCGCCCCAGTTTGTTTGCACTGTTTGAGTTTATAGCTCTGAGCTTAAAAATGCAGTTTTGTGATATAGGCTGAGTAATCCGAGTACAGAATTTATGAAGTTTTTCCCATATTTTCCCAAAGTTTTTCAATACCATTTGTAGTTTTTCCCAATATTTTGCATTCAGATCCAATTGTTTTGAGTGTAAAGTGTGAGGCCCATTCAGTAAGTGAGGCTAGTTCTTTATTTACACTGTCTACTTCACTTTGCTCTTCTGCTTTCTTGTATTTTATATTGTATTCATTAAAATAAAAGGTGTTACTATTCTGCTATATTGCGTAGGTGTTGTTAAACATTTCCATAGTTTTGAGTACTCCAGAGTAGGGGCTTACACTCACTGTGGAGCATGGCTACGCAAGCCTGAAGTCGGGTTCGGACAAATATTTCAAAATGTTACTCTGGTTCGGTTCTGGTTTGGTCTTGTAAGCCCAAAAAATCTCTCTTCTCTGAAACGAAGTGTCCTTGTTTGAGGCATTCTTGCCATTCCAGACAGCATCAGTAGCAGGGAACGCAACGTCAACCCAACCACTGTTTAAAAGAACCGCGCTGAAGCCTCCAGTGTTGACGGCGTCTTTTTTTTTTTAACATAACTCCAGTTAAATCTGGATGTTTGGATTAAGTAAATCGCCTAGTTTATATAACTGTCAGTTCATTTAAAATGTTCATGAAAATAGAAGTTTTATCGGTGATGAGGCCTAAACTAACTTTTCAATAGGCCATGACATCGCACCTTATACTGTGTGCTATGTGACTTGTGACTGTGCATCATTGAGTCTTTTAACAGTTGTTTATACACAATTGTGGGGGTTTTTTTAACCCAAGAGAGTATCATTATAAACACTTTGCAGGCGCTGTTTTGGCCAAACATTAAAATTCCATTCGGGTTCGGACACAGACATATAAACGCATGTTGGGTTTGGTCACTGCTCTGTCGGAGGCGGGTCTGGTTCAGACAAAAAAGAGGCCTGAACAGCACTCTTAACTCATTTACCCCAGATTGAGTGTACTCGAGGTATAGAAACATGGAGAAACGGGCTAAATTTCAAGTGGCTTGAATACTTTGATAAATGTGATTTCAGTGGGTTTAATGTACAAAATTGTGTACAAATTTAAAATTATTGACCCTTCAGAAAAAAATTCTGCCATTTCCTCTGGGAGCTGCAAATTTGTGTGAAGGTGCTGCAAACAAAGGAAGGGTCGTTCTGGAGGAATGTCTCTTAACTTTTCTAACTCCTGGTGTGTGTGTGGTCGAAGCCCCTGGAATCTAATAAGATTAGTGAGTTAAGTCTCTGTCACACACACAGCTCTGACCTTTACTGCTTAGATACAGCGGGAGTGTGTGTGTGTGCGTGGGTTTGTTCACAGGCAGACACCACATCTCCTAAAGTCCTCTGTCTAGGGCAGGGGGGTCCAAAGTTGGGGGCCAGTGTCCAGCAGAGTTTGCTGATTTGCCTCATCAAACACACCTGAATCAACTCACCTGTTACTTGCCTGGTGTGTTGAAGGGTGCTACCAAACTGTGCTGAACACCAGCCCTCCAGCGCAGACTTTGAACAAGTGAAATTGGATTAGTGTTTGATCTCAGAATTACTATAGCAGTGATGTTCATCTGTAGGGCCATTGTCCAGCACAGTTTGTTGATTTTCTTGACTAATAATCTTATTGCCAACTCTAATGAGTGTGTTTAAGGATGGGAACTACCAAACTGAGCTGGACATCAGGACCAATTTTGGATACTCCTGACATATAGGAATCCAGCTTAAACCACTCCAGATTGGGTTGAAGGTGAACAGGCAACACTGGCAGTTTTGTAAGAAAACACATTTAGATCTTCAGCTTGTGGGCCAGGGGTACACCAGCCTAGGCCTAAGAAACTGTTACCCAACACCCCTTTCAACCCAGGTGCTAATTAATTGATTAGCTCATTAACTGTGCTCAGGTAAGCTAGGACCAGGGTGGCCTCAGGGGGAGGCTTGGACTATCTGGCCGTGAAGAGGTGGTGTCCTGGGCATCAGCTCTCCAGGATCACAGATGGGCAACCCTGCTCTAGAAGTTGGGACATGGATCTGAAAGTGGCAGAAATCTGAAAAGAACAGTGTGAAGAACATGCCTCAGTGAGAGCGGAGTGAACCTGCTCCATTGATGTTCTACAGCTCTTCACTGACACCAAATGAGTGGCTGAAGCTAAGCCCTCATTAGAGGTGGTCAGGTTTGGGGGAACAGATGGTGACGGAGGACATACACTGACCAAACTCACTACTGCTGAGATGAGCGGCCAGGAAAACTGTGTGTGTGCTGTTGTGGTTATTTTTTCAGGAAAATGTTCATGTGCCAATAGACTTACACACCACAGTGTAAGCTGTGTGCCTGGCTGAGTGAGTGTGTTCTCTGGATAAAGTGTCACATGAATGATAACTGAGATGCCTGAAGGTTCCCATTTCTCTCTCTCTCTGTCTCTCTCTCTCTCTCTCTTAGTTGTTTCTCATTTGTTGTTCATTTATCAAAAATTAAATAATAAAGTGATACTACAATGTGTGTGTGTGCTTGGTGTTGCTGTAGCTGCAGGGAAAGAACTTCAGTTTTCAGGAGGGGTTGGATCTCTTGGTGTGTTACTGTGTTAGAGTTTTTGTGTTGGTGTTTCTAGGGTAATATACTTGATGCTAGCTCTGCGATGTCGCAAAAATCGCAAAATAACCGCATGATATTGAAGCGGAGACGAAGGAA
>JBBIGC010000029.1:3241493-3257099 GCA_037576955.1 Lepidarchus adonis
CAGACCATCACCTTCATAAACAGCTGAACAGTTCCCATCGTCTTCCTCAGACCATCACCTTCATAAACAGCTGAACACCACCATTTTCACGACTGTATATGTTGTACTGCCCATTGTTCACTGTACAGTCTATAGTTTGTGTTTTGCATTCTGTATAATGTATGCCGTATGAAAATGTCCATACATATACACATACTAGTGTATTATATACTGTATACATGTGGTTTATTGTGCAAAATAAATTAAATTGACCATACCACACATTCATTTTGTATACTCTATTGTACATAGGATTCTGTATAGCCCACTGTATATTGTGCTGTACAGTTTGTGCATTGTATTGTACTGGCTGTACAATGTGAGTACTGTGTCACACACAAGTAAAAGAATGAACGACTCAACCAGGCAGAAATAAATCCTGTGTGTGAGCAATAAAGCTAATTCTGATACAGAAACAGTATCCCTTTGCACATTTTTCTTTACAAATGCACCAGGGTGGGGGACTGTGTGAAACGGCATTTCAATACACTGTGTATACTGCTGTATTGACAATAAAAACCCTCATGAATCACCTGTCACATTAAAACATCTGTCCAAAGCTGATGTGTGTCAAAGTAAGCCTCCGCAGATACAGCTGTGAATGGTAGGTCATTATTTATCTCTAACTCATGAAGGAATAGTGAAGAACATGCTAGAGTTCCCTGCTGAAGTCCTTACCTGCAACCACTGCTGCTGTTTCACTTCACCTTTGTTGGCTTTGGCCTCATAGGCTTTCCCCCCATACTTCTGGTCCTCACTTATGCATTTGACATGGCTTCTGTAGTCCTCTCCCCTTTTTGGTAAAATAATAAGACATAAAACTTTAGAAAATGTCTCATTCCGGATTAGCTGTCTATCTGCAAGCAGTACTAGAGTAATTAAACATTCTCACCAGAAATCTTTTCCACAGTCGATGCATGATAAACACGTGCACCCTCGACAGGTGGCAATGTGTTTGTCCACCTGCCCTTTCTTCAGCGACCCACCACATGAATTACACGTGAAAAACACCATGCCTGTGACCCGGCAACAACACACACACACCAAGACCTCTTCACGTGTGAAACAAAGATATCTGGTTAAGAAGACTCAGACTGGCGCGAGGGTGAGAGATTGGCTCCTGATCTCCAATTTCCACATTAAATGATTCAGCAATCGCGGTCCTCGCACACACCAAATACCAATTATACGTTAACACTTAATAACAAGATAAAGGGCCAATAAATAACATTCAATGTAGCTAATACCTAAAAACACAAAAAACTTCCGGACCACGCCGGCGAAAGACACGCCGTGCACCTCTGTTTACCCTCCGTGCAGAACACAATAACGCACGTGTATGGTTCCGTAGCCTGCGATAAGCAATTAATTTTGCATTTACCATCTGATTATGTTTTATTAGATTATATGAATAGACAGTTAAAAGGGGGGATATGAAAGTAGATGAGAACAATTAACAACACATTAAACAATAATATAATACATAAATTAAATAAAGGATAACGATACAGTAACAATGTAGATTAAACATGTGTTTGTAGTAATTACACTCAGATGAGACAACACTAAATACAATAAAGACGTGGAGTATTATACCTCAGTATAATACACATATGACTTTGGTCGCGAATAAGATGCAAGGACGTACCATACATTCTATGTAAGAAATGTAAACATGTATTCTGTAGTATCTGTAGTGCAATAGACAGTTAAAGGTAACAATAGAACAATGACAATGCAACAATCCTACAAACTATTTTGACTAAAATCTGTCAAAATAAAAATGTAACAATAAGAATAAGAATAAAGAAATATAATTCACATTAACGCTCATATTGCACCAGGAGTCGGATATGACGTCATGCTTCCTCACACAGTGTGGCCGTGCAGCCGAAGTTAAGGTGAGTGTTTCCCTGAACCATAAACAAAATTATTCGCTATGTATTTATTGATGTATATCGCGAATACGGCGGTGCGTTTCACTAGCCCCCGATTTAAGCTCGTCTGGTGTCATAAACGAAGCTGTAAACAGGTCGAACACCGCTTTAGAATTAGCCTGTTTGGCGAAGCCCAGAGCTAACTTTGTCCTGGCTGGTCTCGGAGCTCGCGCAGGACCCCCACCCCCCAAGTGTTGCGTAGTAACTATGGATTATTGTAATCACATTTTGTTTCCAGTGGTGGTGAATGGAGCCAGTCCTCTCGTTATTCTGAAAACTCCATCACACAAACTTCCTATATGAAATGGTGATGAAGATGCTGCCTAATGCCATTTGAATACATTTTTTGGTCTAAAACTAAACCAAGTCATGGTGGAGGGATACATGCAGGGAGTTGTGAGGGAAAACATTTCCCCAAAGTGATTGAGTTCAGATTGTTATTACCACCATTTGAGACATGACATCTGGTTCCTTTCACTCTGAGCCAGTTCACACCAAACCCACTCTGGACAAATCTGGAGCACTAAATTATGGAGAATTCAGGGAAATGTGTTATAGTTTCCCTTTAATTATCCGAAATCACTACTTTCAGATTGATGCTATATAATGTATTGGACAATGTATAACATTAGTCAACTGAAGGGGATGATTATGAACACCCCCAGCACACAAAGTCCTCTGCGTTTAACCCGTCTGCACGTGGAGCAGTGGGCAGCTACCAACAGCACCCGGGGAACATGTAGAAGGTTCCTTAGTGAAACCTGGGCTGGGACTTGGGCATGTAACCCATTGATCAGCCGAAGCATAGTCCTAACCACTGCCATATTTGCCTGCATTTCAGCATGACCTGTAGGAAAATCTCAAAATATATTTGGATACAGTGATAATAATCAAACTGTATTTAGTGAATATTTATCATATTGGTTGTTTTTGTCTCTAGCAGTGTGTGTGGCCATGGACGGGCTGTACACCCACAGTGCGTATCTGCTGCAGGAGCTGCAGGAGCAGAGGATTCAGGGTCTGCTGTGCGACTGCATGCTGGTGGTGAAGGGAGTCTGCTTCAAAGCTCACAAGAACGTCCTAGCTGCTTTCAGCTCCTACTTCAGGTAAGTTTTACAACTCCTCCACAGTGGAGGAGTACGTCTAAGGCGAAATAGTCCCGCAAAGTGATTTAGTTCAGATTCGCCAGAACATTCTATTGAAACAGTCTGAGACATGTGGAGCTTCACTGGGGGGTTGGAGAAGAGATACAGTGGCATTTTTTTGTTTTTGACTGTTGATTTTTGTTGTGAAAGTAAATACAGAAGCCTTTATTGCAATGTTACTGAAGATTTAATCAAACAAAACAAAGCATATATACAAAACTGACGTACATCCAGACTCACACCAGGGCAGAAACTTGGAACGTAAATACAGAAACAAACTGGATCACCTGGAGGGGGCAGACAAAACCAGAACACCACTGACAAGCAGGACATGAGACTAGAAGAGACAGACGTGACAGGGCAACAAAACCCACATGGTAAAGCACAACAAGAGCACGACCATGAAAGTTTTGTTTTTAATGTTCATTTTATTGATGTATAATATTTTATCATGTTCATGAAAATTATGTAAAACACATATTAAAGGTGCTGGACAAATAAAATATATTATTATTATAAACAATAATACAAAATAAAAATTAATACTATAATTATTATTGTTGTTATTACTGTAGTTTTTTAACCAAACCGTTTCTTTAATAGAGCAGGCCATGTAATAACCAGAATATAAGCTTTTCAAAATAAATGACCAATAATAAAGTAGATTCAGCTTGTGTACCTGGTGGGAGTGTAATTCGTTTGTGCCTCCACCCGCTTCAGGTCTCTGTTCCAGAACTCTCCAGCACTGAAGAACGATGTGTATCACCTGGCCATTCAGGACGTGGGAGGGATTGGCCAGATCCTGGACTACATGTACACATCCCACCTGGAGCTGAACCAGGACAATGCACAAACACTGCTGCACATCGCACAGTGTCTACAGGTAGAGCCTTTTCTTTTTCTTTTTCTTTCTTTCTTTCTCTCTCTTTCTTTTCTTTCTTTCTTTCTTTCTCTTTCTTTCTTTCTTTCTTTCTGTCTTTCTTTCTTTCTCTCTCTCTCTCTCTCTCTCTCTCTCTCCTTTCTTTCTTTCTCTTTCTTTCTTTCTTTCTTTCTTTCTTTATCTCTCTCTCTCGCTCTCTCCCTCCCTCCCTCCCTCCCTCCCTCCCATAAGAGCAGCATTAACATTTTGTACAGGAGCTCCTCTTCGGGATCACACCATACTCCCCACATGCATCAGTGAGCCTTGGGTGCCCATGACCCCAGTTGTTCTTCAGTTGACCTAGAACACTCCACAAAATCTGCTGTACTGGAGATGCTCTAGCCATCACAATAAAGGCCTCAGATCCTTACTCTCCTGATTCCAGCACATCATCCTCAAGAACTGACAGTTCACTTTGTGCCTAATATATCCCACCCCTCTGACAGGTGTCACTGAATTGATGTACCATAATGATAGGCCACGGCTTATACTGTACATTGATTTTGCAAACCTGGTACTGGGTGTGGCTCGCTTAAATGGGACGGCCTATCTAAAAACATGAAAACACATTCACTAAAAGTATAATTCAGTTCATCAAAACAGGTGGGAATACTGGTGGAAAAGAGGTGGAAAGAGAGTTGCTTCTGCAAGTACCATAGTCATTTCTGTTGACAGTTCGACTCAAGAGGGGAACAGAAACTTTTCTCTGTACAGAGTAAAAGAATATTAAAAGCCACCGGTCATAAACGGCATCACACTTCCATGGGAGTCTTTGCGCTGACTGGTTTCTGAAGAGGTGCACTCACTTAGACGTTAGCAAGTTACTGCCACTCAACTCTGAAGCTGAAGTAGAGGTTTCGCTGTGCTTCCGACCACGATAGCAAGAAAATACAGGAAAGGTAAGAATAGCTGCTGTTGCTTATGTAAATTAATCACATATCGTATCATGAGATACCCTGCGATTCCCATCCTTACTCACAAGTGTTACTCAGTGGTCTTGGCTGATTGGTGTAAGATGATTTTTGTTTACCCAATCAGACCCTTCAAAATACTTCCACAAATTCAGCCAACCAATCCCCTCTGCTGTCACTGATGAATTCTTCTGAAGAAACGTACAGGAAGTGTAACGCTCAGTGTATTCACATGTAAAGTGTTTTTTTCTGACCCTGCATGTGTTTATTGATCCACTGCATTACTGCTTGACTGGTCCACATGAACGTTGTGAGCCACAGAAGTGTGTTTAATGTGTTATTTATCATCTCTGGTTACAGGTGTCCAATATCCTGAACATGTGTAATGCGTACCTCAAGCCATGCACTGCACCGGTTAACCCGCCTCTCTCTCTTCCTGCACTACTGTCCAACGAGCAAGACTGTGTTTTGGGGAACCCTTTGCCCCCCGAACCCGACCTCCACTGTCCTACCTCAGACCTCCACAAGCACCCACTTCTGCCAAATCCAGACAATGATACTGTGCAGTACAAACGACCTCACCAAGCTCAGCCCACTGCCGCCTCGGACACGCCCAGTAACATGGTCGCACTGCCGGAGAGGCAGCCGCCGCATGGCTATAAACTGAGGAACTTCTACAGTAAGCAGTACTTCAAGCAGAGTGCTGTCCAGAACTGCAGTTCTGGCATGAGCCAGACACACTGCCCTCTAGTGGTGGAGGAGCAATATAACTCCAGTCAGACCCTCCAGAATACACCCACAAATGCAGCCAATCAGGGCCTCCAGAATACATCCACAAGTGCCGCCAATCAGGGCCTCCAGAACATGTCTGCAAATATAGCCGATCAGACCCTGCAAAATACTTCCACAAATTCAGCCAACCAATCCCTGCCGGCCTTAGCAGCCAATCAAATTCTGCCACCTGGACCCTCAAACACCAGAAGTGCAGCTCTGTCCCACCCAACTGAGCCCATGATGTCACATACACCAGCATTTTGTGCCAGTTCAGCTCCAGCCTCCTGTCCCGAGGTCCTAAACCCACTGCCTTTGGCACCAGCTGACCCTGCCACACACTCACCCCCTACAGGTGGAGGGAAGAGACCCCCTGCCCCACGGGACCTGCGGCCTAAGAAGGCTGTGTACCTTAAGAAGTTTAATTACCTTCGTTCTCACCTTGCTCTTGATGAGGGGGCGGAGCTGAGTGGGGTCCCAGATGCCTGCAGTGCAGAGACAGTCCAGCAGGTGGAGACACAGACCCAACCAGCCACTGCTGGCACAGACTCACCACTGGAGGATGGGGTTTCTGAGCCGAGGGAAGTGTCTGAGCCCAGTTCGGGCCCCCAGCCGCCCAGTCCCCCCACTCCCCAGCCTGAACCGCCCTGCTCCAAAGGCTCGAGGGAAGGGTCAGATGTTCCGAACTGTAATAAGTACTGCTGTGAAATGTGCGGGAAAACCTTCAAACACCCCAGCAACCTGGAGCTGCACAAGCGCTCACACACTGGTAAAACACACACACACACAAAAGCAACTCCGTGCTGTAGAACGTTTACATACACAGAACCACATAGAAATACTGAAGCAATTTGGGTCTAGTGATGAGAACTGTTGTGTGTTTGTTCGCAGGTGAGAGGCCGTTCCAGTGTAATGTCTGTGGGAAGAATTTCTCTCAGGTGAGGAAGGATTCTCTCAGCTGTGGAGCACTGACGAGCAGTGACAAAAGTCATATCTCTCTCTCTCTCTCTCTCTGTGTATGTGTGTGTGTGTACATGCACGTGTATAGGCAGGAAACCTGCAGACGCATCTACGCCGACATTCAGGAGAGAAACCCTACATCTGTGAGCTCTGTGGGAAGAGGTAACTGTGTGTTCTTCTCTTTCTCTCTCTCCTATAACCCAGTATAGATTTCCTCCTCCCTCTCTCTAGATGGGTAAGGTGGTCATCCCTACCTCTCTCTATCTCTCTCTGTCTCTCTGGGTGGTTCTCCCTCCTTTTCAGGGATGCTCAAAATAGCACTGTGATTGTATCCTTGTGGATACTGTTCAGATTGCTGAACACAGCTTTATAATGGATTCCATGTTTATTATTTATTGCTAATGCCAATAAAACATAACTTTTTAAAATTAATTGATAATTGAATAAGTTTTGTCCTGCTCAGCATTAAAGCTGTAGATCAGGGAGCAGAACAACTGGACCATGATGTCCCGGCATTTATGAAGCAGTTCAGTGATGCACAGGTTCTCAAAAGTGTGTGTGTGTGTGCCTGTGTGTTGTCTGTTTTCCCAGTTTTGCTGCATCAGGTGATGTCCAGCGCCACATCATTATCCACTCAGGAGCTCGTCCTCACCTGTGTGACATCTGTGGAC
This sequence comes from Lepidarchus adonis, assembly GCA_037576955.1. Classification (NCBI taxonomy): domain Eukaryota; kingdom Metazoa; phylum Chordata; class Actinopteri; order Characiformes; family Lepidarchidae; genus Lepidarchus; species Lepidarchus adonis. Next base: position 3,248,847 of record JBBIGC010000029.1, read on the forward strand.
GAGGTTAGCGGCCATAACAAACAAACACATTTGTTTACAAACAATGCACCTTCAGAAGGTGGTTCTTCAAGGGTTCTTTAGTAAAGGTAAGGGGAACTTACAGAAAAACCATGACTGCTCAAAGAATACATAAATAGATTTTCTGTGTCTATGGCAGTGTAGAGTTCTTTAAAGAAAAAAAAGTTCTATATGGCACCAGAAAGGGTTCCGCTACACTCTTAAACATAGTGAAGAACATTGGTGAAGTTTAAAGAAGTTCTACATAACGTACAGTACATGTTCTCTGAAGAACTCTTTAGACTGGAGGTTACCGTCAAGGGTTCTTCACACTTTCCACTATTACTGTCATTTAGCATGGTCTGTCTGTCCATCTATCCCTGTCCATACATCTATCCGTTCATCCACCCGTCTGTCTATGTAAGTTTATTAATCAGTCTATGATTTTGTCTATCTATTCATGTCCATCAACCTACCTGTCCATCCAGCAGTCTTTGTCTATTTATTCGTCCATCCATCTGTCATATCTATCCATATGTCCATCTGTCTATTGATCCATCCCTCTATCCGTCCATCTGTCTATCCGTCCATCTGTCTATCCATCCATCTGACTAGCTGAATATCCATCCATCCTCTGTTTGTGCAATAAGGTTTTACTCATCTAAAGTAAAGTGTGTGTGTGTGTTTTCAGGCTTCAGTAATTTCAGTAACTTGAAGGAACATAAGAAGACCCACAGCTCTGATAGAGAATTTATCTGTGAGCAGTGCGGCAAGTCCTTCAACATGCAGAGGAAACTGCTGAAACACACCATGAGGCACAGCGGAGAGAAACCATATTGCTGCCAGACCTGTGGTGGGTCTCTCTCTCTCGCTCTCTCTCTCTTCATTTACATACATTTGTATTACATAACCTTTAAAAATAGGGTTATATAATAAGGCTTCCACTGCTGTGTGAATTATAAGGCAAGACAATTTCTTTGTGTGATGCCATAGAAGAACCACTTTTAGTTCTGCAAGGAACCTGTCAGTGGTCTAGATAAAGTGGTGATGAAAGTTACTTGTGTGTGTGTGTGTGTGTGTGTGTGTTGTAGGGAAGTGTTTTGCTGGGTCAGGTGATCTCCAGCGGCACGTGCGCTCACACACTGGTGAGCGGCCGTATGTGTGTGAGACGTGTGGAAAGGGATTCACACGCACAGCGGTGCTGCGGCGACACCGAGCACACTGCAAGCCCGCGTCCGACCCCGACACAGACACACTGGCACAGCCATCGCTAACAGAGGCCAACAGAGAAGCTGGCACCTTCGCACAGCCAGACGTCATTAAGCCACAGGCCACGCCCACAGCCAACAGGCTTCAGCAGTCACATTCTACCGATGCCAGCAAAGCCTCAGCGAACACTTCTCAGCTTTCAGATCACAGTAAAACTCAGCCTCACACCCCTGCAGGAACCTGCCGGCCTCCCCCACCACACTCTGACCCCGCCTCCTCCTCCACGCCCTTCTCTTCCTCTCTCTCTGAGCTACGCTCTATTGTTCCACACCATCTCCTAGCCCCACCCCCTCTCTGTAAGCCCCACCCAACACAGCAGAAGGACCCTCCCTTTCCTGTAAAGACTGTCCTCCATCCTGACCCCACCTTCAGCTCCTGTGGTGAGGAGACCAGAACACATGGCCTTGCTGCGCTACGTCCCCACCTGCTGGCCCCCGAGGCACACAGCAGCCCCGCGCTCGCAAGCCGCAGCAACGGAGCAGGCAGCTCTCAGACGCAGAGCAGCTCCTACAGGAGCTCTGAGGGCTTCTGCTCCAGTGGTGCTCTGTGGGGGTTGGCGATGAAGACTCTCCAGAGCGACAGCGACATGGATCAATGAAGGGACTTTTACAGAAGCACATCTTTTGAGACTTGACACCTGTCCTTCCTGACATATGTGCAGTTACTTCGGCACAACCCTGCGACCGGCACAGCCATTCGGACACCAAATAGAGTTCTGTGGATCTACACCCATCAGCCATAACATTAAAACCACTGCCAGGTGAAGGGGTGAATATATTAGGCAGCAAGTGAACAATCAGTTCAAGTTGATGTGGTCAAAGCAGAGGAGCTTAAGGATCTGAGGGCTAGAGCATCTTCAAAACAACAGGAGTGCAGTAGTTAGTACCCAAGGCTCATTGATGCAGTGTGGTCTGATCCCAAAGAGCAGATCCTGTTGTACAGAATGTTAATGCTGCTCTGATAGAAAGGAGTCAGACACACAGTGCTGTACAGTCAGTACTGTTTCAGCACCTACTGAATATTTAGGCAGGTGGTCTTAATGTTATGGCTGATCATGAGGGGGACATACTCAGTATTAGTCTTAATGTTCCGGCTGATGGGTGTATATTAGGGATGGGAGTACTGGTAACAGCAGGATTAAAGGATTACTGTGCTAAAAGTCCATGTTTTGTAATAAACAGATAAACAGTCTGATCATCTCCACAGGCTGAACATTGATTGGTGGAGTGAGACGAGGAAGGGGAGTAATCTTTCAATATTTCAGGAAAACTACACTGCAAAGAGTGCTGCAAAGAAATTCAACACATTCCTCTTAGTCGATCAATACAGATGGCAAGTTTTACAACATGAACTCTAGGTGGAACTTTATCTGGGAACATTTTCTAAGCAGTATTCAGGTGGAGATTGTATGGGTCTGATTGGCTTAGATCATGAGGTGAGCATGGAACAGTTAAGTCTTGAAGCACTTATTGAATGTAGAGAGAGACTCTGCAGATTACACAATTAAAACAGCAAGAAGAGTAATGTAAATGAATTAAGGCAAAAAAAAAAGAAAGATCATAACGTAAAATAAACAACAGGATAAAAATAACAAAATTCAATAAATCAGTAAAAGAACAGTAAATTAATGAAATGGCCTGGTTAAAGGCTAAAGTGCAGAAATACTGTGTGTGTGTGTGTGTGTGTGTGTGTATAAATGGCAAGTGAGGTTCCCATATCCCTTAACTCACCAGGGGTGCATGGAAAATATAATATTCCAGTCAAAGTACGCTTTCTAATGGAACAACCACAGTACACGTTCGTCTGGGCCGCTCACTGTATGCCAGGGGTGACTACACCTTTTTTGGCGTGCAAGCTTTTAAAATGGGCAAGTCAAAATGATCTTCCAACAATAAAAATCCTAAAAAAAATTTTTACAACTTATTTACAGTGTATGTATATATATATATATATAGAGATATATACATATATTAATACGCACATTAATCCATGTATGGTTGAATAAGATGTCAACTCTCCCGTTACAGCTATAACGGCTTCAGCTCTCTTGGGCAAGCTTTCCACAAGGTTTATGAGTGTGTTTATGGGAAGCACATGTGTGAGATCAGATTCTGATGTTGGAGAAGGCCAGGCTCACAGTCTCTGCTCTAATTCATCCCAAAGGTGTTTTATTAGGTTGAGGTCAGGACTATGTGCAGGCCAGTCAAGTTCTTCCAAACTCACTCATCCACATCTTTATGGATCTTGCTTTGTGCACTGGTGCACAGTCATGTTGGAACAGGAAGGGGCCATCGCCAAACTGTTTTCACAAAGTTGGATATTTTTATGGGTTTTTTGGGATAGTTTGAATACTTTTGGCAATATAATGTAGTTATAAAATCTCAGTATTTATCCAAACCAGAAGATCCAATGTTGTCCTCCTCACTTTAGTTTCACTAACAAATTATGAAGTGCAACCAAGCTTTGAGGCTTTTTTGAGACTTCAGACTCTGCTTTATGTATCTTCCGACCAGCTCCATATAAAATGTGAAGAACTGATTCCTACCCACAGGTCAATGTCATGTTCCACTTGTTCTTTTGTAAATAGAACCCAACTGACATTAGTTCAAGCAGATAATCGTGCTTTACTCTATCAGCTTTAAAATTGAGAACATTGACTGTCTAGTTAGATCATTACAGTGGAATAACATGTGTCAGGAGGGTGGGATATATTAGGCAGCAAGTGAACAGTCAGGTCTGGAAGGTGATGTGCTGGAAGCAGGAATGTAAGGATCTAAGGCCTTATTGTGATGGCTAAAGCATCTATGTTCAGTGTGGGGAGAGTGCAATCTTTCTGTGCCAAAGTACTCTGTGGTGGCACTGCTGGTGGTGTGGGGCAGGGGATGTCTCTACTGGGTCTCAGTCAGGTTTTGAGGGCCCTCACCTTGGCTCATGCCTCTGGGCGTGTTGACCGCTCATTGCCTCTGGCTCTCTTCCTCCTCTTCCTCCTGCTGGGGTGGGCACGTGGCTAGCATTGGTCAGATGGCCTCAGATCTTCAGGTTTCTTGGGGGGATGATGGGCATTCTACTGTAGGTCTATGGGGCCGTCCCTCTGCCGCTCATTATCAAGTGCATTCTGTGACACATACTCACATACATCCACACGCGCACAAATGTATATACTCAAGCACCTTCTCAACTCCGAGCCTGGGTGCTTTCTGTGTTCAGAGGAAAGGCTTTGATGGTGTGATGAAGGTGAGGAACATGGGGGGGCCTTGAGAGATGCACATAGGTGCTGGGTGATGGTGGTATGTATAAGTCAAGGTGGAGGGTATTGTATATTACCGGTACCTAAAAAAACAGGGGACCTGCAATGGAGGGTAATTCATGGGACTTTAATCGCCAACATACACATTGCTCATCCTAATGTCACTGGTGACGCCCTTTCTGCAGTCAGCCCGAGAGCATGGAACGTGTGTTTGTTACATGTGGGCATTTGGACAAACTAGCTGAAGTGGAGGTCTGTGTGTAGGACAGTAGGTGTGACTTTCACTGTGGGTATGTTCACCCTTGGTCCAGGTTACTCTTTTCCAAACCTCTTGCGTGTTAAATGTTTTATTTGGACAGGCCAAATTGTCAGTGTGGCTTACAATGCGCAGCAGGATACGAGGTGAAGGGGTAACTGACATTGTGCTCATGTTTAGAGGTTTCGCCTCAGGGTGGAGTTTGCGTTTTATAAAATGAATAATGATGTGAAGAAGTTCCAGACTGTGTGGTGTATTAGAGACGCTGTGTGCACTGTGTCCAGTAATGAAGTATTTTTGAATGTGAATGGTGTGTGTGTTTAAAGGGAGGGGGGGGTTTGTCTTGACATTTGTTGTATTTAAAAAAAAAATTATGGGGGGGTTAGGTCCTACAAACACATTTCAAGTGTTTGGTTACATGCAGGTATGTATATGTAGATGTATATTTATGTATATGCTTGTTTAACTGTTGAATATCTACATTGTTATCTATATTGTATGAATATCTATATATTTTTCTTTTTCAGGCGCTGTTCACACCTTAACTGTTTATTTTACAGATGCAGCTGTTGGTGTCTTAAGTTTAATATAAGCTTGATTTATTTACTCTTACCTCCCCCACCTTTCCTCCTGTCTTCTCTCTTATTTTTCCCTTCTCTTTCTCCTTTTTTTGTCCTTTCTAGCTCTTTCTGTCTCTTCCCAGGTCACGTTCGGCATCGATACACATAGTAGAACATGAATAAATACATAAAATAAATGATTGTATTAACAGGAGGAGCCTATACAATGAGTAAAGCAAAGCAAACCTGTTTGGCACAATAAAGCATTCAGATGATGGTGTGCCACAGCTGGCAGACAGGACAGGCTTAAAAAATTCATCTCTCTCTCTGACAGTCCACATATCAGAACCTTTTGCAAGCTATTTATTGGGTGAGAAAGATCAGTCAAAGAATACTGATTGCAAAACCCTGTTCCTAATCACAATCAAGAGCATAAAAGAGACAATAACATCAGGTTTTAAGGAAAACTGCAGCTTCTTATTTGTAGCATAGACGGTCATTTCAGTGGTTCCTGACGCTCACAGAAGACACTTAAGACAGATGCTTCAGCAGAAGGTCACAGCAGATCTGACTGAAAAGCTGGACTATTCCATGAATTAAAATATTAACTTGATTAATAGAACAGTTCTGCAAAAAACCTAAATTACAATCTCACTCTCAACATGTGACAGATCTGACACCTCTACTCTAAGGAGGGCTTTTAATTTAAAACGATGGATATAGAAGTGGGAAAATGTGACGATATCAGGTAAATCTGTCCCATCGAAGCAGAACCGTGATCTGCAGTTAAGTTTGTGCCAAATACTGATCTGAGGTCTAAAGTGTAAATCAAAACTCAACACTGATACAATGTTTTAAACATTTAAACTCCAAATTAATCAGATTTTTTAGACTATAAAGGTAATTCAGTCTCAGAGTGGGACAGAATCATAGTGGTGACCTTCACTGCCTCACTGACACTGCTCCATTCTGAAACCAATGGCTTTATGTTTAAGTGGAGGGCCCATAGAACAGTCCAAGGTGGAGAGGGAGTGATGACACTGCAGTAGAATGTAAGGAGCTACAGCCTGATTTAGTGCGTTGGAGCATCCAATACAGTCTCTATGACAGTCCATCCGATGCAATCAGGTGTGGTTCCAACAGGCACTTTACTTTCTTAGCTGTCATACCAGTCCAGGAAAAGCAGAGAGAAGGAGCACATGACCAGGAAGAAAAGGATCCACACTCGGAAGCCTGCGTTGTTCTTAATTGCCTAAAGGCAGAGAAAGACAAAATGTAGACATTTTCACAGACTGCTCAACACTACTGAGAGAAACCCTGTGTAAAGTAAGGTGGTGACAGTGAGAAATCACAGCTGTTCAGTTTATCTAGGAGAGTATCCATGTTTGCCAGATATTATATATATATATGCACACACACTCACACACTCACACACTCACACACTCACACACTCACACACTCACACACTCACACACTCACACACTCACACGCCATTTTAGGTGCTTAATGGTAAAAGCCATTAAATTTAGCTTGAACAAACATTTAAAACAACCTTGTTGTTGAGAGGATGAAGCTCATATATAGGGAAGTTGTTGGCTATCTGAAGATGCTTTAGCAGCACAGCCATGTATGGAAAGGGAAAACTCCAACTTCCCCATTTCCAGCCTTACTGAGGAGATTAAAAGCACTTAAGTGAGACTTCAGATTACACTGGTTGAATCAAAGGAAACAGTGATCAGAGCGGTCACAGACAGGCTAATGCAAGTGTGCCATTTGTGTTTGTTGAGGAAAGACAAAGACAACACAAGTTCCCACTAAAAGCCAAGTTAGGACAGGCGAACACAGCCTAGGATTGGCAAATGCCAGTGAATGTGGGTCAACGACTTCCAGTTCCACCAGCTGCCTAGGGGGCAGTTCTGGGACACCTGAATAAACCCATTGGAGATGTCTCCATATTTCCACAACCCTCAATGCATACTGTTTGAAACGGCTGAATCAGAAAGAGGGCACAAGCAGAGTGGAGCACACCTGGGAGGGTGGATGAAATACTAATGAACGGAGATTGTCTACCTGATGACCCTAATAAAATGAGCAGCCTTTCTACACCTAAGAAGAAACGTTTTGCTAAATGATTGAAACAAGTCCTGCAAGCTTATGCTAAAAAGCAAACAATAACGGTGGAGCTTCTTATTACTGAGTTAATGTTTGAAACTTGATTTCTGTTTTGGGGGGTTTATAGGGTTTTTGGAGGTGTGGTCCTAAACAACCCCAATGATTTGTCTGTCCAGCCTCCACATCTGAAAAAACAGCACAAGTTTGTTTCTTCCTTCAGGTATGCAGTCAGGAGAAACGGTAGCTCAGGGAAGAGGATACTCTTGCCATGTGTAGTCCCCAGACACTTAGCATTTTAACAACATAACCTGTGTAATTAAAATCTTAATTTACTAATAACCATGTAGGGGTAACAGGCTTCTCCCTCCCCATGTTATTTGTTGCACACATTAAGTCAGAAACCCTTTGGTGAGGACCCAACTTCGAGACCATGAGTCTGGAGCACACTAGGGTGGTGTTGAAGTGTGTGTCAGTGTGCGTCACCTCTCGTATGTCCTCATTTCCTTCTTTAACGTTTTCAGTGGCACCAACAACCAGTTCATGAATATTGTCAATCTCTGTCTCCTGCATAACACAAACAACAAACACACAGAAATAAGAGGAATAAGGCTGAGGATCCGAGGGTTAAACAGCACACACACGCCCACACACACACACGCACCTGTTGCAGAACTTTCTCAGCAAAAATCTCCTGCAATCGAGAGATCTCCACCACCTTCCCTTCAATCTGTCTGTAACACACACACACACACACACACACACACACCTCTCTATCACAAGCACAAACACACCAATATACCACCACTAGCTAT
>JBBIGC010000029.1:3263642-3284110 GCA_037576955.1 Lepidarchus adonis
ACACACACACACACACACACACACACACACACACACACACACACACACACACACACACACACACACACAAACTAAACATTAACTAAAGATGAGGCAGATAAGGTAAAGCAAGTATGGGAAAGTAAGTCATGTTATTAAACCAGGAACCTTTTAATTTAAAAATGCCATAACACAAGAACTATGCTGCAGAATTTAAGCTTCACACAACGTCTGCAATATCCAAGATGAACACGTGTCCGACATCAGCTACAGCAAAGCAGCACAGGTCGCAATTAACGATTACAGACTTTATGCATTTCAAATGTTGTTAATTTTATACTGAACTTACATGTAGACAGATGATTGATCACTGTCCCCACCCTCCAGTCGTCCAAACAAAAATTTTAAACTCATCTTTTCTCAGTCAGCAAGAAACTTCTGTTCTTTTTATTTCTGTTACATTTAGCCTTTTCACAGCTTGTATTATACACTAGGATGCAATTTAATGTAGCAAAGGACTGAAAGAGAGAGGCTGGATGCAACAGCGCCATTTAAGTGAGAAAACATCCTCATCCATCACATGTGTTGTAGCAGTAGTGTGAAGGAGTGTTCCTGCATCAAAGAAAGGGTTTTCTTCTTCTCCTCTCTTATTTATCTTCAAATTCAATCATCATATTTGCCAGAATATGAACCAGATTGTAAGATTATACTTAGTAAAGCTGATCATATGCTGCATTTAGATGAGATCAACTCTACAACTGCCTTTATTTTCCAATACACAATGTCTGTGTATTTTGGTGCATTGAGGACTACCATGATGGCTAGGCTAACTGCTAACCAATGCTAGTTCTGGGAAACAACTTGTTTGTTTCCGGTTTCCAGTGGAAAGTGGAGGTAAGCAATGGCGCTTTCCATGTTCTGTGTTTAATACTGACCCCTCACTGATCTATCTTTGCTTTACGTGGCTTTTTGAACTATTATTTGCTGCAGCAAACAGTACATTTAAATTCAACTCATCATTTGGAGATGTTGTCTTTTAGTGCACTGAATTATACTTTTAGCAAATGTGTTTCCATGTTTTTAGATTTTAGAGGCTGCCCCATTAAAGCAAACTGTAACCAATACCAGGTTTGTAAAATCGATGTATAAGCTTCAGCATATCGTTTTGGAATTACAGTAACTCCTGCTGTACAGGCATTTAGTGGGTTGAACTGGTACTCGTTTGGAAAGGGAGAGAGAGCTGCGCAATGTGGTCTCCAAACTATGATGAGCGTAGTTGGGTGATGTCGCTCTGGGGCCCCATTAGACACATTGGTTTTGCTTGAGACACCCAATCATAAGAACACAAATCACCTAGTGTGAACACTGTAGAAATTGCAATTGTGTTAATCTCATAATCTTGGCTAAAATCATGTAGTGGGAACAAGGCATTAGGTCAACTGTTCACTAGGAAATACTGCCCCTCTTGTACCAGATCATCCATCATTGTGGCCTCCTGTTCACCTGTACCTGATTTGTCCAGCTACCACCACCTGGATTCTTAAACCAAACCGCTCTCTTTTCGTGGAAGGTGACCATCCACATCAAAGTTTCCAATGTATCATCTGCAGCTCCAGGATCACTCTGCATAGCCACCAACAACAAGACAGTCACCAAGAACAACAACTCTCTTTAACCCAACCCCTTACAGTTACATGGATCTTCACACATGATGGAATGCTACAGCAATAGAAGATACTGTGTTCAAATAAAGGCTCAGGATTTAACAAGTTATCACAGCAAGAGAACAGCGCAGTGTGCAGGACAGTTCAGTTTCATCTCTACAACTGTTTTGTCACAAAGCATTTTCACAGAATCTGTGTCCAAACCCATAATGAGTAACAGGTGAAAGGAAAAAACTTCCTTAACTTCCAAAACCTCAGGAGGAACCAAGACTCAGGAACCTATCCTCCTCTGGCTGATGACCAACGATACAATCTTAGTTTATAGTGGTGACCTCGGTTAAAGCCTCAAATCTAGAGCAGCAGCCCTGGTCTTGCCTGGGGTGGGGCCTACATGGAGCAAATGAAGATGGCCTGTGGTGATAGAACTGATCTGAGGACAGATGAGCAGAGGGTCCCAGTGATGGATGATTTGCTGGAAAGAACACGCAGTTAGAAAGCCCAGTAAAGAGCATCTGATGTGCCGTTAAAAAAATAACTTTGTTCCAACAAAAAAATTCAGGTCTGATTACAGCTCTAGTGTGTGTGTGTGTGTGTGTGTGTGTGTGTGTGTGTCTCACCTGACTTCATCCACAAGACTGTTCATCTCACTCACCAGCCTCTGGTTCTCCTGTTCAAACTGAAGACACACCCACACACATCACAACAGGTTGAGGACAGCCAGCTGCATGTATATTATGGCCCTGTTTCAGTGTGTGTTGTGTGTGTACCATCTGTATTTCCTCTGGTGAGAGCTCATCCTCCACTCTGCTGTCTTCCCACAGATCAACACCACCATCAGATGCTGGCTTCTCTGAAACCACACACACATACATGTGTACATATCAATACTTTAGTGCATTAACAACTCTGTAATGAAAATAATAATATTATTTTGGTCAGTAATATTATTTAAGTCAGTTATTTAGGTCAGTGACACCTTTTAAAATGGTCTAACTCACAAGTTTAAATAATGTCAAAACTCACTCAAAAAGTGTTTTTCACATGTTTACAGTCAGTATAATGAAAAATGGAAAAAATATAAAGTCATGAAAAAAAGTGCCGTTTTGTGCTGTTGTGCTCCTTTGACTGTGAAAAGCACATAGCAGCGGCGAGAGCTCCCTGCAACTGTGCTTAAATGATTTCCTGTGCAGCAGCTTTCTGCTTAATGAGATACTTTCAGCTCTGTCACCCATCAGCCATAACATTAATCTTACCTGCCTGATACTGAGCAGGTCCCCGTCATGCTGCTGCAACAGCTCTGACTTTCTATCAGAGCAGCATTAATATTCTGTACAACAGGAGCTCCTCAACGGGGTCACACTCTCCACATGCATCACAGTTGTCCTTCCTCTGTTCACTTTTGGTAGGTGCCAACTACTGCAGACCTGGATCACTCCAAAAGACCCCATGTTCTAGAGATATTCTAGCCATCACAATAAAGCCCTCAGATCCTGCTTCAGCACATCTACTTCAAGAACTGACTATTCACTTACTGCTAATATCAAAAGTTTAAGACCACTTGACAAATGGGAAAAAAAGAAAAAAAATCACGTTGCATGGTTGGATCTTAACAAAGTTCCAAGTAGAGCTTCAACATGCTACAAGAAGAAGTGAAGGTGAGACAAACATTTTTTGAGCATCAATTTATTAACAACACTTAAACTGAAACATGATGTTTACAACTGATCAAAAGTTTAGAACCACACCTCCAAAAACCCTATAAACCCCCCAAAACAGAAATCAAGTTTCAAACAAACTCAGTAATGAGAAGCTCCACGGTTATTGTTAATCACTTCAAAAAATTGTTGTGGAATGCTTGATGCTTGCCATCCATCCCTTAAGGTTCTCAATTGGATTTAGATCAGAGGAACACACAGGATGGTCCAAAAGAGTGATGTCATTCTCCTGGGAGAAGTCCTTTGTCCTGCGGGCATTGTGTACTGTATCATTGTCCTGTTGAAAAACCCAGTTGTTACCACACAGATGAGGGGCCTCAGTCATGAGGAATGCTCTCTGCAACATCTGGACAAAGCCAGTGGCTGTTTGATGCCACTGCACCTCCTGAAGCTCCATTGTTCCACTGAAGGAAAAAGCACCCGGACCATTACCGCGTACCCTCCACTGTGGGGCAGTGGGAGGTGGGATCTGCTTGTCATGCCAGTAACGTTGGTAACCATCAGGATCATCAAGGTCGAATTTGTTTCTCATCAGAGAATTAAACTTTCTTCCAGCTTTCAATGTCCCGTGTTTTGTTCTCTTGCAAAGTCCAAACAGCCAATCTTGTGGCGTTCAAGGAGACGAGGCCTTCGAAGACTTTCTCGTTTTTGTCTCAGATGCCATCTGATGGTTATGGAGCTGCAGTCGGCACCAGTAACAGCCTTAATTTGGGTCGAGGATTTTCCAGTGTCTTCACTGACAGTAAACTAGATCCTCTGGTTTAGTGCTGATGAAATTTCTTTTTTACTTTTTTGTTCCATAACCCTCAGGATAATTTAAGAAATTCCAAATGACTGTTACTGTGTCCCACCTCAGCAGCGATGGTGTTGTGAGAGACCTGCTTATGCAGTTCAACAACCCGACCACGTTCAAAAAGGGAAAGTTTTTTTGCCATCAGAACGTCATGACAGTGTGAACTTGACAGAAAATGACAATGAATCCACATTTTTGCACAGATTTGGCCTTTTAAAGACATGTGGTCCTAAGATTTTAATCGGTTGTGAAACAGCCTGTTTCAGTTTAAGTGTTGTTAATAAATTGATGCTCAAAAAATGATTTTTCCCCATTTCTTCTTGTAGCATGTTGAAGCTCCACTTGGAACTTTGTTAAGATCCAACCATGCAACATGATTTTTTTTCCCATTTGTCAAGTGGTCTTAAACTTTTGATGGGGACTGTATCCTAACCCCGTTTCCTCGACAGGCGTCATTTGAAATAACTAGATGGTCAACATTAATATGTTTTTCCTGAATGTGTGTCTGGGTGCCTGAATGTGTGTTACCATTGTTTTCCTCTTGTGCTGGTGTTTTCTCTGCATCTTCGTTTGGAGTTTTGTCCACTTTACCCATCTGCTCAGGCTCTAACCGTGACCTACACACCCACACAGAGACACACACACAGAGACACAGACACACACAGAGACACACACAGAGACACACACACACATGTAATGTAAATGCAAATTGCAGTGTCTGTTGAAGGTCGGCTGCATTAAATTACTGTTTCGTTTTGTAATGCAACTCACAGTCTCTTCTTATCCACTACCCTCTTCACCCGGATCGCTCTCTGCTCAGAGTACAGCTTACACACACCTGTACATGTGCACGTATGTACACACACACAGACACACACACACACACAAATTGTGTAAGCAAGTATGTAGACTCAGTTTAGCACAGTAAACATGTTTGTATCTGTTCAGTTTGGAGTCGCTTATTAAAAATCATTTTATACACAACAGTTATCATGTTTTAATCTTGATTTTGTATTCCCCAGCACACAGACGAGGACTGTACATCACTACACTCATTATAGATTATAAAGTGGAGAGAAGGGAGGAAAGAGGGGAGAAGAGATGGAGGACAGGTGGGAGAATAGGTTGGAGAAGAGGTAGGAGCAGTGGTGGGAGGAGAGATGGAGGAGAGGTGTTAGAAGAGATGCAGTAGAGATGTGCAAGTGGTGGGAGGAGAGGTGAAAGTAGAGATAGAGGAGAGCTAGAGGGCAGATAGAGGAGAGAAGCTTCAGTTTGTGTGTGATCTCCTCCATTCTGGTCACATGTTCCTCTTTCTTTGTTCTAGTTCCCCTTCCTGAAACCTGAATCTACCCCCGGAGCTCAGAGACACTGCACTTTCCATGAACAGGGCCAATGATGGTGAAATTTTTCCTTTTACTGATCGTGTTAATGTCACCAAGTCACTGCTGTAATAGGAGCAGCTACCATCAGATAGAGATTACAGAGGTTGTGTGTTATGATAATGGAATTGGCAGATGATAAAGACATGGATCACAAGCACAAAGCCCTGTTTACCAATAGCGGGAGTCATTAGCTTTGTTCTGGGAAAGATCAGATCTCTGATTGTGGTGGTCCAGTCTGTTTAACAGAACATTCTGCAGCACCCTGAGAACCCATATAATTATAATACACTGCGTTATTTACAGTGTAGCTCTACCATATTCCTTCATACATAAAGTCCTACACCAAGTCCTAGTCCAAGTTAACTCACAAAGTTCTTCCATGAGGTGATGGTGAAGATACTGCCTGATGTCACAGACATTTTTCTACCAGAGTTTGGGGAAGCTTTTGGTCCCAAAACTGAACCCACTCCTAGTGGAGGGATACATGCAGGGTGTTGAGAGGCCAAATAGTCCCCCAAAGCGACTTATTTTGCTATTTCACCATCCTCACCATGCCACAAAAACAGTCAGAGACACAGGAGAGCTTCACTGGGGGGCTTGGAGAGGAGATACAATAGATCTGTTTGTGCTAGAGACGTGACATCAGGTTCCGTTCACCACCACTGTAAAAATATCCCAGTTTGAACCAGTGTACACCAAACCCACTCTAGAGGAGTCTGGAGAACTGAATTATGGGAAATTGCAATTTATGTATTACCTTTAAGATAAGATTCTATGAGGTCCAAAACAGCTCTGCGATGCTCCTTCATCTGAGCAGAAATCACTGTCTTCTCAGCTACAGACACAGACACACACAGAAAAAGCGTGAATTATACCTTCCACATGTATTTAGCTGCAAGAGAGTGAGAGTGAGAGCGATTACCCTCAGTCCTCAGCTGTTTGATGGCATCCGAGCACGTCCTCATGAAGATCTGAGCATCCTGATCGATCTGGTCTCTCTCGCTGTCAGTCATACGATTTAGATCTGAGGAAACTAAACTAACACACACACACACACACTCACATTAACAATCGAAATAACATCAGTCAACAAAGTCAGTTACGACCTTAGGAAACATAACCACTTATTACACACAAAAGCAGCTGCATGTACATACGACCTGTTCAACAACAAGGATTTCTACATTTTAATGGATAATAGAACTTCATGCTTGTTGTTATGCAGCTTTCTCAACCACTTTAGTCTTCTACAGCACTGTTCCCACAGCTACTGTATATACTGCACAACACAAAAAAGAACCTGACATCTGTAAAAATGGTCAAAAAAGTATGACGGGTGCAATTTTGATGCAAAACTAAATCTTATTATTCCAGGGTTAGTGACCTGCTAGTAGGGCTGCAACTAACGATTATTTTAATAATCGATTAATCTGTCGATTTTCCCCCCAGATTAATCGATGAATCAGATAAATAAAAAAACAAGAAAAGCATGTGTTTCCAACCCTTTATTCAAAAACAAGTGCGGATCATTTTAGTGAAGCCGTCATCTTCACCCATCGACTGAGGCCTCATGTCAGTGACGATGTTGAGGAAACTGTCTGTCAAGACAGCGGTTGCTGTGATGAACATGATGCATTTCCCATCAAGAAGCCGCTCATGGTTTGCTGTTTTTTTTCTGGAATCACAAAGATAGTATGAGTGTGTGTAGTAGCACAATTTTTACATCAACTATAAATACATTCTTACACACATACATACTTGTTTTAGTTACTAGTTGTGTAAAGGTAAGTAACACAAAGAGCAATTACACACACACAAGTTCACTTGAAGCTTATTCATTAAATTATTACCATCAACGTAGTAAGTGCAAGGCTCATTTATACACCACATTTAAACACAGTATAAAATAACTTTAAATTAAATTAAAAAGTACAACACACACAAATATGTGTCAATAATAGCTTGTTTTAGTAGATAGTTTTAATAGATGTTTTAAATATTTGGAAACGAGACAAAATTACTAAGTAAGAAAAGCTTTTTATTGCAGTGTATACACAGACAACAGATTGAAAAATGAATCTGCTTTACTACTGTTATTAAGGAGCTAACGCTAACTTGTCATAACGAGTAAACACCAGCACCAGAAACATTACATTCCTCACTTCAAAACGAAACAAATGTAGGATTGTGTAGTGACTTGCCTGCTGTTGAACTCCCTTCCTCCTCATCTCCCTTCCTCCTCATCAAACGCTGATCAATCAGGTGCTGGATCCTTGCCGTGGTGCTCCCGTGCCATGTCGCTTTGCATATTTTGCAGTTAACACACTTTTTCTGTTTATTTAGTTTGAAATGCTCCCACACTTTTAATGACTTGGGTCGCACGGCTTTCTCTACCTTCGCCATGCATCTTTCCTCTACCTCCGCTCTTTTGTTTTCAAACATTTACTCCGCCCTGTCTGTGAGGCGCTAACTCTGCTAGCATCAGTGTGTGAGAGAGAGACAGAGTGTGTTCACTCTGCGCTGCTTAACTAAAGTTATTTTTTGTAATAATCAAATGTCTCCGCATCGTGCGACACAACGAATCAATTATGAAATGCTTGGAAATTCTTTTAATAATCCATTTTTAACTATTAAATCGATTTGTTGCAGCAGCCCTACCTGCTAGTGCAAACCCAACACTGGCAATGTCCTAACACCACTAGCAGCAGGTTGCTGGATCTGCAGGGTCAGTTCACAGAGAAGTGTTACCTGCTGGCGTTCACATAATCCTTCCTGTGCTGCAGTAAAAAGTCTTTCAGCTTGGAGATGTTGGAGATCTGCAGGGAGAGAAAAACGGCAGAGGTCAGCAGTGGAGAGACTCCAACCAGTGAAACAGGTGAATTCATTAAGGGGTGTTAGAAAACCTGGCAACCATCTCTACAGTAGCTTCCCAGGTTGTAGTAACTGCTACAGGTGAATACATTTCTGCAGAGTGCCAAGACAAACACCCGGTACTAAACGAACCACTGTAAACGGAGGCTGAGCAGTAATTGGCAGTAATGGAAGTTAATTTGACTGATGCAGTCGAGTGAAAAACCTTCTTTCAGTCACACAGCCAGCAGGAAGAAAAACTGAACCAGTATGTACACAGCCAATTTCCTGCTGCACATTACCCTTATAGCCACAAGGTGGTGCTCATGTACACACCTACTGGATTATTAGTTTTTATAATATTATTATTATAATTCACTACAGTATATCATTAGTATTACATAATATAATACTATTATAACCTTTATTTGTAAAGATCCTTTCATACAAGAAATACAGCTGAACGGTAGTGTTGTTCCTGAATTTCTTTCAGCTGTTACTGACTTTAAACAGAGTTGAATTTATATATGGCCTTATATAGGAAAATTAGGTTTATATCTTTATGTATAAAAACAAGAACAGTTTTAATATTCTTCTATTGAAAAAGTAAGTATACGACAGAAGCTCATAAGACTCTTAGATCTGATGAAGAATTCAGAGTTGAATCATTGTCTCCAAGTTGCCCAGATCCTGAAGTAGCAAAGCAACACTAAACCACTACACTTCCACTAAATCAAACAATTCAGACATGATCAGAGTCAGTGGTGGCCTAGTGGTTGGGACTTTGCCCATGGGATCAGAGGGTCGCAGGTTCAGGTCCTGACCTGGGCACCACTGAGGTAACCCTTGAGCAAGGTACCGTCCCAACTTCTCTGCTCCCCGGGCGCCGTTGATGGCTGCCCACTGCTGCATGTGTGCATCTGTGATAAGTTAAATGCAGAGGTCACATTTCTTTGTGGTGCACTGTGTGTGATGGTGCGTTCACAATGACAATATTCCCTTTCACTTCATTTAAAGTTGTTCCATACATTTTAGTTTCACCACAAAAGAAGTTTTTATACATAGGACTCATACCACAATATTTGGGTCAAAGTAACAAGCATTTAGAAGGAATGCTCAAATAGATTTTAATCAGGTGACTGACTTTGCCATATAAAAATTATTTCATTTTTAGCTTAGAGAATCTCCCATTTTGTCTTAGCATTTTGCTTGGGATCATTATTCTGTTGGAGGATGAAGCAAATTCAAGCATTTACTGGAACTTAAGCAGACAGGATGCAGCTACAGACTTTAAATGGTAGAAGCAAACCTAGGTACTGTGATTTTCTGGATTTTCTTTCTGATATTCTCTCTCTTACTGTTAAAATAAATTTACGATTGCAATTACAGACTGCTCATTTCTTTATCCGTGGACAAACTTACAAAATAAGTGAGGGGTCAAATAATTATTTCCTCCACTGTATCTCATCACTGCACTAACAGTCCAGATAACAATATTGTGCCTAGAAATAACAGGAACTATGTATAAAAAGTGTTGTAACTACTACACGGTGAAACTAAAGTAGATGCAAATTAATTAAAATCTTTTAATAGTGTCTGAAATCTTACACTGAGGAGCAGAGGGGTAAACCAAAGAAAAACGTGTCTTTGTCCCCAAACTTTATGGAGGCCACAGTGTATATAAAATAGGTTTATTTTATGAATGTTTTTTGCTTTAGACACTTTTCAGACTACTCTTAACCACACACAGACACACACACACACAGACACCCCCTCTGTTCAGAGGTAATTCCAGTCAGACAGGTGACGAGCTGAGCAGTGACAGGCCGTTTAGGGATTGGTGGATTATTTCGGTGTGTAAGCTCAGTCCACCATCTCTGCTCTAACCACTGTAATTACATAATGACTGCAGTTGTAGAAGTTGACCCCAACTTAGCGGCTAATAGCGGCTCCAAAAACAGCCCAGCGCAGCAGGAGGGAGCGTATGGCATGCACACATGCACACACACTGACACACACTCACACGTTAGCTTTTATACAGCGTCAGGATGTGTGTATGATGTCTAAGGCTGTGAATTCTGGGATCTGAGAAAACGATCATCTAAAAAGCCCTTTATCTGAGCGGTGACCACAAAAGCCACTAATATCTGAAGAAATACAAATAAACCCTCAAGTGTTTAGCTTCTCCATGTCCTGTCCTCTCCTGTAGCACGTCCATATGTCCATTTCCCAACCAATCTCTCATTTATCTCATCAGTTCAAACAACAGGACCTCCAACAAGCTTCAACAAGATCACAAACAGAATCCATGTTATTCTAACATCAGCTGATATCGTAGAAGAAAAATCATTGTTTTTACTTATACTTTCAGAAGGTTTTTTTTATTAGATACACACTCCCCAGACATAAAGTGGCAAACAAATGGATGCATAAAACTTCTACACAGAGCTGCATATACATAATAAAAATACACCCCATACGTATTATATATATTTACATCAAAATGTAACAATACACCTCATATGTATTATAAATAATAGTACAGCCCATATGTATTACATATGTAAGTACCTGTATGTAATAATTATTTGTCCTATGTACATTATATTTAAGCATCTATATGTAAAAATTGTACAGCCCAAGTATCACATATATTTAAAATGTTTAAGTCACTGTGTAAATCAGAAACTGGAAAAAATTCTAAAAATAAGCACTAAAAATGCACACACGCACGCACACACACGCACGCACGCGCACGCACGCACGCACGCATGCATGCACACGCACGCACACACACGCACACACACGCACAGAGCTGAGAAATGGTCAGGTCTTCAGGGACATAGAGAAATGATGTGTGAGCAATAATAAACATGCCCTTATTGAGCAGAGTGAAGGACAGACTCAGCCTGTAACTGCTGCAATAATACAATTAGAAGGGTTCGCTGTTAATCGCGCTGTTCACACACTTTGTTTCACAAAGGGTTTTAAGGAATCACACACTCCCGTGGCCTCAAGGCCACAAAATGTCTGTAGAAGTGTGTAGGTGCTGTGTGATTTCTCTTAGCCAATGACAGCAAGGAGGTGCCTGCAGAGAACAAAAAATAAACGAAAAATAATAAAGCACAGACAACACTGCAATTACTGACCCCTCACAACTGTTGCACTGACCAGCTAAACATAGTTACTGCTGAAAATCTCACATCAGTCTGGGAAGATTATTACGATTCTTTCATTAACACAATCATCAATATGACCTGCACCACAACATCGCATGTGCAGTGGGTCACAAACTGAAAACCCACAATAATAACAATAGTAACAACTAACTCTAACCATATTATTAGTCAATAAATATGTTTTATCCTTTTAACTGTATCTTTACACATCAAATGTCCTCCTCTCTCACACACAAACACAACACATATTTTCACTTGTTTAACCCAACAAGGCATCTAACCCGGACCCATTTACCTAGTAGTGTGTGTGTGTGTGTGTGTGTGTGTGTGCCTGCGTGTACTCTGAGAAAAGAAACAGGTGTTACAGTACTCTGCTCTAAAGTGGTTGGCTCAGTTGATCTTATCTCACCTGTCATTAATCTCAGCGGACCTGACACAAACATCTTACACACACACACAGCAGACAAACACACCACTGTCTTCCTTAGAGTGCCGTTCTTCTTCCAGCCAATAGAGGGCAACAGATGCACAGAAAAAGAACCGTGTTGGCTGCATGGGGCCCTGACAGAGACAGAAGGGCATCTAGAACCATTTCTTTTTTCATGTGTGTGTGTTTGTACCTTGGAGCTCTGATTCCCATGGCGTCCGCGGAGGCTTTGCGTGAGGTCAGAGGGATCAATTGCTCTGGTAATTTAAGACCCTAAAGAGCAAGTAATACTAAACAATGGCCTCAGAGAGAGAGAGAGAGAGAGAGAGAGAGAGAGAGAGAGTTGGGGGGCTATAGGAGACAGTCTGCCTGGCTGCGTTTAATCTCATCATCAGAGACCCCCTCTTTACCTCTAGTTCTCACACACACACACACACACATACACACATACACACATACACACATACACACATACACACATACACACATACACGTTCTGGCAACAAAAAAAGAACTAGAATACAGTGTTTTTGGAGGGGGTTTTAAAAGTGGGTCTCACACACACACATATCCTCCTCCTCCTCCTCTTCATCATCTCGGAGGTTGTTATTATGAGGAAGGAGTGGGCGCCGCCGAGGGGTCTCCTCCGCACCCCTTTATTTTCGGTTGGAGCAGGTAAGCGTAGAAAGCTGATAGAGATCGCTACTGACGGGGTTAGAGTAATTTCAGGCTGCCCCCACGCCGGGTGGGTTTGGGTTTCAGTGGTGGGGGTAAGACTTTCTGAAGCACAGCACGTCTACGTCTCAGCGCTGAAGGACGTTACAGCTGAACTCAACTTCGCTCGTAATCATCACAATAAAGGGAAACACACACTAAAACTAGCATCAGGATATCTGTACCACAATACACAATTATAGTGACTGACTGTGTGTTACATACGAGTCTCTCGCACTGACTTCCTTTAACATTTACACCAGAGAACAACCAGGTCGTGCTCCATCTTGTGGACTTCAGAAGCTCTGTTAACATAGTAATAATAAATATATGTTTTAAACACTAAAAAATTATATTAATAATAATATGAAATTAAATATTTAAGACATTTATTTGGTGATAACATAGCTTTTTAAATGGAAAGAGTTCAATGGAAAGACGAGTGAGATGAACTTCAAGTTATTTTTCTATTTAATTATAAATGGGAGAAATAATTAGAACACTGCACAGAACTCAAATTTTTTTAATTGATGAATTGTAAAATGTAAAGAATCATAGAATTATATTATGGCCTGAATAGTGATAGTATTGTATCGTCTGCAGCAGTTCGCACACAAACCGATGTTTAAAATAAATCCTTCACTTACAAAACGCGTTTTATGTTTACTTGTTGTCTTTGAATAATATTTACATTTGTTTGATGATCTGAAACATTTCAGTGTGACAAACGTGGAAACACACACACACACACACACACACACACACACACACACACACACACACACACACACACAAAAGATGAATCTAATTTATTTAGTTATTTATTCATGCATGAGTTTGTGGATCCAGACAAATGAGCCAGGGACACAATAGTGTTGCAGCATGTCCGACTAAATAAATAAAATGTTACTGAGCAGAAGTTTCTCTCCTTTATCTCTTTACCCAAAATAAACCAAGTAACCACACTGAAGAGTCCGACTTTGTACACAGCACCCGCAGACACATTTGTGAACATCAGGCCGTGATTTGGTTTGAGCTACCTGCTGGAGTTGCTGTACAAGCAGCACAAGTGAGAGGAGGTCGTCTGTGACAAATTACATTTTACAGTTTACTCTTTAAATATAAATCTAAAATTCTCCCAAAAATATCAAACACACAGAAAATGGATCAAACACAATTCACATCAAACTAAACCCTCACCAACCAAGGACACACACTCCTGCTCAAACGCTGCACACACACACACACACACACATTAGTGGGTTCAAGACATTAACACAATTATGAATTAAATTAAAAACCAATTTTACATCCACATTGGTAAAAAAAAATATGTAGAAAGAATATAAAGGAAAATCTGAGTCCTAGAATTACTTACAAAATATATTATTCACATTCATCTCTTCACTTCTGGACTCAAGAAAACTGAAGATTTTCTTTTAGATATTAGTTCATGTAGATAGGAGTCCCAGGAAAACGCTGTGTGTTACTGGAGAATTTTAGCTGTGATTTTTCTGATTTCTCGTGTGACCTTAGTGCCTTTACACCAAGCTTACACAACTTTACTGTGTTCTTGCACAATGTACAGTAGCTTCACATTGTTTTAAATGGTTTTAGCCAAACAAATGACTCATTCTCAAGTCAGCAAATTAATCTTGCACTTACACCAGACAGACTAATGCACAGTCAAAGAACTGTACCTTAGAAAACCTTATGAATCACCACATTACTTCACAAACCATCCATCTTAATCTACGCAGATCAATTCTGAGCGAGCTGCAGTTTCCATCAGCTCAGTCCTGTCTTGGTCTCGTTTTTAGTCTTATTACAGTGTGTTGAGCTACACCTGGACACTGAAACAAAAAACGACAACATGGAACAAATATACCCTGTGCCCTCAGAGAAATCTGAGCTGCCAAAAAAAAAGAAAAAAGAATTAAAACATTTACATGTTCACATTTAAGACCAAAACAGCCCATTTTTAAGACCTAGTGAATAAAATCTTAATGTCTTTGAAACTCCTTAAGGTCTTAAATTCAGATTTTTTAAATTGTAGACTTTTTAAGGCTCAGCAGAATCCCTGTATATGAGGTATATGGGACATACAATTACACACACACACACACACACACACACACACACACACACACATATGTTGAATAATGATCAACAATAATAATCCAGTTGCAGTTCATCAACAAAAGAAGAATAACAACTTATGAATGTTTACAATCATCTCATTGTCTTATTGTATGTTTTGGGGATGGGAGTAGAGCTAGTGAGAGAAACAGTGGCATTAAAACAATAAAATTTGTATCTTTTTGTTGGATAAGACAGTCACATCAAATACTATTAGTTTTTTATATTTCAATAAGCCATAGGATAAGAACATTATTAATCCCAAGGGAAATTCATGTGCCTAATTCATGCTCGGTGCAACAAAGATGTGGTGTATTAAAGAGGAGCATATAAAAACAGCTGAAGCTAAAAACAAGATGGGAATAAAAGGGAAAGAGAGTAACATGGATAGTTATTTCATTACAGTGGCACCTGTCGGGGGGTGGGATACATTAACTAGCAAGTGAACAGTCGATCCTTAAAGTTGATGTGTAAGAGGCAGAAAGACCTGAGACACTTTAAGGGGCAAAACTCGCAGTGCAGTCAGAACTGTTTCAGCAGCATGTGGAGGACATACTCAATATTCGACAGGTGGTCTTAATGTTATGGCTAATCAGTGTATAGCTGTGTGTGTTATCAGCCGTAGTGTACACAGCCTTTGAAGTGTGAACAAGCTTTTATTCACATTTACCACGTCCCTGTAAGCCGATATTTTTCCACCCAGTCGAAACTCCTAGCCGGCTCTGCGGATGGCGGAGAGGAACTGTGATATGGGTTATGGGTGCTGGTGGGTTTTAGGCACTCAGCTTGTTGAACACAGCAAAAGCAAAACCCAGAAGAATTCTTTCATTTCCTCCGTCTCTCTGCTGCCCAGCGCTGCTCTGAGCCATAACAGCGGATAAGCAGAATCGCTGCATCGCTTTCTCAAATTTGTGGCTAGAAGAGCGCAGACAGACGGAGCCTCTGCTCCTGTTTACCCTTTTGCCCGTCATTCCTTCACTCTTTCTTTCTGACAGGATGCTGACTCGAGGCGTTTTCCTCAGTCTCCCTCATTACATCTCTAATGGAAAGAACGTCATGTGACTACAGTCTGGCAAAGGGATACATTTTCTTTGTTGCCTCTTTTTATTTAATTAATTAATTTTGCTACGATTTTCAAGTGAATTTCAAGAAAAAATCAACAAGAGAAAAAAATACAGTGAAGCATTGCAGTAATTTTCTGCGTGATATCAATACAGTGGCACAAAGTATCAACATTTATTTATGTAACATTATTTTATGATCTAAAAATATATACTTAAGAGTTTAAAATGTATATTTCTTATAATATATATTTTAAAAGATAAACACTGGTTCTAAAGTCCACAAGGTGGTGCAAGACCTGGTTGTTCTCTTGTGTAAAGGAAGTCAGAGTGGAAACACAGCTGCAGAGACTCCAATACGTAACACACTGTCTCATTTACAGTAGAACAATTACAATAATATCAGCTCGTGGAACAGAGATCGTATCATCTTGTGGACATCAGATGCAGTGTTATTAGAACAGTAATGTGTATGAAAATAAAAAAGTTTGTTAAATACATATTAAACATTTAAATAAATAATATTAAAAAGATATATAGATACCTGGTGCTGCTGTGTTGATATAATATTTTGCAGAAAAAATACTGCACATTACATTATTTTTCTCCCCCTATGTTCTCGTGGCTTTAAATTGACCTACAAATATACATGCATACATATATTCATAAATAAATAAAAATAAATAGGAAATACAATGTTTAAATATATTAGACATTGCAAAATAAAAAATATATATAGACACCTGGCACGGCCGGTCTGATATAATATTGTGACAAAATTTTTTCAACAAACTTTAACAGTGTTGTGACTGTTGCTAACAAAGTGCTGGAGATCTCCACATTTGTTCCAGACATTCGTTCAGGAGCTTCAGGTTTAAAGGATCATATTTTTTGCCAATTCAGCCATAAAGGAATTATAATCAGCCAAAACATTTCATCATACATTGCTGCCCACGCCTTCAACCAAGCAAACACACCTCTCTCGTGTTAGAGGTGGAGATGAAAGGCAGTGGAGAGTCCCTGCGGTTCCGAAGGGCAGGAAACTGAAGCCTCACCCTCGCTCGAGAAATTACACTCACCATGGCCAAAGAAAACACACCGGTGTGGTTTACTTTCCAGATTAAAGACGGCCCTCCAGAGCCCCTTGCTCGCTCCGAGACTACTTTTAGTACCGTCGACCAGCAAAACACCACAGACGTCAAACCGCGAGATACTGGTCTAATGCTGTCGGACCCCTGGACCGAAGAGCTCCGCAATTTAACAGTTTAAAACACCCACTGGCACTTAGCACTGACTCACGCAGCCCACAGTGAGAGAGGACAGTCTCATTTTTCTCCCTCTCTCCCTCATCCAAAGCACCGTTCAGAATGTGTTTGTAGACCTACATCAATCAACCAGAACATTAGCACCACCTACTTAATATTGCGCAGGTCCTGAAAGTGCTGAAAGAGTTCTGACTGTGGTGCACTGTGTGTCTGAGCCTTTTCTATCAGAGCAGCATTAACATTTTATACAACAAAAGCTCCTCTCTGGGACCAGACCACACTCCCCACATGCATCAGTGTGCCTTGGGTCCCCATAACCCAGTTGTCTGTACTAGGATCACTGATCTGGAAATGCTCTAGTCATCACAATATACCCCTCTTTATGCTCCTGCTAAAATATATGTCACAAACCCCTGGCAGTTGCCACGGTGAGGAAACATGGTCAAGATGAGATCTGGAAGACCAAGAAAACAAAAAAAGAGAGATCTGCTCATATGCTGGTCAGAAAGAAAAATCTAAAACCCTATTTCACTGCAAAAAAACATGCAGGAAGATTTAGCAGACTCAAGAGTGGTGGTGCACCGTTCCACAAGACCTTCATGGAAATGTCAGCAGAAGGAAATCTTACCTGCATCCCCATCATAAAATCCAACATCAGAAGTGTGCAACAGAACATCTAGAGAAGCCTAATGCGTTTTGGAAATAAGTGCTATGGACTGATAAAGTTAAAATAGAACTCCTTGGCCACAATCAGCCACGGTATGTTTGGAAAAAAAAAAAAAGAGCAGCATTTCACCTTGACAATGATTAAGCATGGGGGTGGATCTATCATGCTTTAGGATTGTGTTGCAACCAGTGGCACAGAAAACATTGCATGTGTGGAGGGAAGAATGGATTCCACTAAATACCAGAAAATTCTGGACACAATCATCACACCATCTGTAAAAAAGCTAAAGCTGAAGAGAAGATAGCTTCTACAACAGGACAATGATCCTAAACAAACCTCGAAACCCACCATGGACGACCTCAAGAGGTGCAAGCTTTTGGAATGGCCATCACAGTCCCCTGATTTAAACATCATTGAAAATCTGTGTGTAGATCTTAAGAGCTGTCTTGTGCAAGACGACTAAAGAATATTACAGAACTAGAAACATTTTGCAAGGAAGAACGTGAGAAAATCCCAAGTACAACAACTGAAAGACTTTTTGCTCTAAAAAGCGTTTGCAAGCTGTGATATCTGGCAGAGGAGGTGTTACTAAGTACTGATTATGTAGGGTGCCCAAACTTTTGCACAGTGCCATCATAATGTTTTTATTTAATTTTTCACCAACCTCTGTTATTTATCATGGGTTGCCCAAGCTTTTGCGTGAGACTGTATGAGTGATAACACAAACTCTTCTTTCCCTCACGGTTAGTGGTTGACTGAAGCCATTTATTATCAATATAATATTATCAATTATACTCTTTTTGAATGATAATCATAGAACAAACTACCCAAATTACCCTGATCAAAAGTTTTCATAGCCCAGTTCTTAATACAGTGCATTGCCCCCATTAACATCAATGACAGCTTGAAGTTTTTTGTGGTAGTTGTGGATGAGGCTCTTTATCCTCTCAGATGGTAAAGCTGCCCATTCTTGCTGCAAAAAGCCTCCAGTTCCTGTAAATCCTTGGGCTCTTGCATGAACTACACATTTGAGGTCTCTCCCCAGATTGGCTCAATTATTTTGAGGTCAGGAGACTGAGATGGCCACTCCAGAAGCTTCATTTTATTTTGCTGTAGCCAGTGACTGGTTGTCTTGGCCGGGCTGAGGAGTGCAAATTTTCCTCCAGTATTTTTAATAACCTACTGCCGTAATTTTGCCATCAATTCTGACCACATTTCCTGTGCCTTTGTAGCTCACACATCCCCAAAATATCAGTGATCCACCACCGTGTTTCACAGTAAGAATGGTGCACCTGTCATCATAGGCCTTGTTGACTCCTCTCCAAATGTAGAGTTTATGGTTGTGGCCAAAAAGTTCAATTTTATTCTCATCACTCCAAATGACTTTGTGACAGAAAGTTTGAGGCTTTGAGGTTATCTGTGATGTTTGTCATGTTGTAAGCAGGATACTTTGTGGCATTTGCATCGTAATGGCTTTCTCCGAGCATCTTGACCATGCAGTCCATCTTTCTTCAAGTGCCTCCTTATTGTGCATCTTGAAACAGCTACGCATTTTTTCAGAGAATCCTTTATTTTACTTTATTTGTGGGTTTTCTTTGCATCCCAAACTATTTTCTTGGCAGTTGTGACTGAAATTTTCGTTTGTCGACACGATCGTTGATTGGTTTTAACAGAGCCCCTAATTTTCCTTTTCTTAATTAGAGTTTGAACACTGTTGTTTGGCATTCTCAATTCATTTGATATTTCCTTATATCTCTTTCCTGTTTTATAGAGTTCAATTACCTTTTGCTGCAGATCCTTTAACAATTATTTTGCTTTCCCCATGACTTAAAATCCAAAAAATGTCAGGGCAGCACTGGATGAAAGATGCAAGGGTCTGTCAGGAGTCCAGAAACTCATTGACCTTTTATACTCACCCACTAATTACAATCAAACAGATCACAGATGAAGACCGATACCATTATTAACCATTTAAAACAGTTTGTGTCAAGTTTTGAGGATGTTATCAGACCAAATTACCAGGGTTTGTAAACTTTTGATCAGGATCATTGGGGTAGTTTCTGTTGTCATTTAAATAGAGTAAACACAGTTGTCTGACAATAAATGGCTTTAGCCAAACACTAACCATGAGTAATATAAAAGTTTTTGTTAAAGAAATCAATTTCTGTCAGAGTATGTAAATTTATGAGCACAACTGTATCTGCACCATAACCACATTATTATATCCAGCACATAGGACAAAAAAAATTGGCAGCCAATAATTCTGCAAGTTGCCACACTTAAAAAGATGAGCGAGATCTGTAATGTTCATCATAGGTTCATAGGAGAGATGGAATGTCAAAAAATGCAGAAAATCACATTTTATGATTTTTAAATATTTTATTTGTACAATGGTGCAGAAAATAAGTATTTAGCACCTAAAATCAAGCAAGAATTCTGTTCCTCACAGACCTGTTACTTCTTCAAGAAGCTCTTCTATCCTCCACTCGTTACCTGCATTAATGGCACCTGTTTGAACATGTTATCTGTATAAAAAAAAAAAAAAGACACCTGTCCACACCTTCAAACAGTCAGACTCAAACCTCCACCATGGCCAAGACCAGAGAGCTGTCTAACGACACCAGGGACAAGAT
>JBBIGC010000029.1:3311774-3333675 GCA_037576955.1 Lepidarchus adonis
ACCACCACCACCATTACAAACACCTCAACCACTACAGCAATACCATCACTTTTACTACCACCACCCAACCATTACCACCCCCTTCACCACCCAACCATTACCATCACTATCACCATACCTTCATAATCACCCTCACCACATTACCTTCACCACCACCACCACCGCCGCCGCCAACAGCATTACAATCACCTTCACCACCACCACCATTACAAACACCTCAACCACTACAGCAATACCATCACTTTTACTACCACCACCCAACCATTACCATCCCCTTCACCACCCAACCATTACCATCACTATCACCATACCTTCATAATCACCCTCACCACATTACCTTCACCATCACCATTACCATCACTTCAATACCAATACTACGTCCATCACCATTTCATCATGCTGTGATTCCTCCAGAATCACATAATGGATGAAGGAAAGTCACCTTCAGCTCAACTTCAAAGACTGAGCTCCTCATCTTCCCAGCCAACTCGACGATACACCACAACATCTCCATCCAGCTCTGACCATTGGTCATTACACCGCCCAGTACTGCAAAGAGCCTCGAGGTGATCGTTGATGACCAGCTGACCTTCATGGACCACATCGCAGCTACATCAAGATCCTGCAGATTCACCCTGTACAACATCTGCAAGATCAGGCCTGACCTTCCAGAATACTCCACTCAGCTCCTGGTCCAGGCAATGGCTCTCTCCCGTATGGACTAGGGATGGGTACCGATATCCGGTGCCATTATGGCTTATTATGTTTCTGACATAAATGGTAGTAACCAGACCGAATAGAAGCGCACATTTCGGTGCTTTATTTCCCTGAGATGTCATACACTTTGGATTGTAGCCAATCATTTTACCTGTCCAAGGATAGTAGGCGGGGCCATGCACGTGCGTTTACAGCAGAGTTACAGATTAAAAATGCCCAAGGCAAAGCGGTCAGAGGTCTGAATGTACTTCACAGCAAAAACTGCAAATTCAGCAGCCTGCAACAAGTGCTTTAAAGTGATACTGTGCAAAGGAGGTTACTACAGTGGCCCTGAAGTGCAAACCACAATAACAAATTGAGAAACGCAAACACAAAAGCAGAATCACAACAACAGATTGAGAAACACAAACACAAAAGCAGAAACACAAACTCAAAAGCAGAAACACAGCAACAAATTGAGAAACACAAACACAGAAGCAGAAACACAACAACAAATTGAGAAACACAAACAAAAGCAGAAACACAATTACATTAAAGAAACCGGAGTGTAGGTACCAGTCAGCAACAGGAGACATTTCTCATTTGGAACCGGAAGTTTCTCTGCCTGTAGCGCGTTTTTCAAACATGAACATTAGCAGTGAAAACGTAGGTGTCGAGAATATTTTGATTCAGGACAAAACATTCCGCCGTTCATCTTCACATGAAATGCGCTACAGCTACGTTTGGGTCTATGTTTGAAAAAATGCGCTTCCGGCAGAGTAACGTTTCCAAAGATGAACAGCGCAGTCGTCCAATGAGCGATGTCTCCTGTTGCTGACTGGTACCTCCCCTTTCAGTTTTTTTAATGTAATTGTGTTTCTGATTTTGTGTTTGTGTTTCTCAATTTGTTGTTGTGTTTCTGCTTTTGTGTTTCTCAATTTGTTGTTGTGATTCTGCTTTTGTGTTTTTGTTTCTCAATTTGTTGTTGTGATTCTGCTTTTGTGTTTGTGTTTCTCAATTTGTTGTTGTGGTTTGCACTTCAGGGCCACCGTAGGTAGCGTTTGTTTGTTTTGGCCATCAGAATATCCTACTTATAGATATGTACTGTATGATGAGGCATAAAACAGTATGACAGTATATTCTGATAAGGTAGCACGGATTGATAGACATGACTATAAATAAATAAGGATGATTTGACAAAGTAAG
Organism: Lepidarchus adonis; assembly: GCA_037576955.1. Lineage (NCBI taxonomy): Eukaryota > Metazoa > Chordata > Actinopteri > Characiformes > Lepidarchidae > Lepidarchus > Lepidarchus adonis. The sequence continues at coordinate 3,313,677 of JBBIGC010000029.1, forward strand.
ACGTTTTGTCAGAACACCTGAGTTACAAACATCCCCCAAGAACCCGAGGAGGAGAGTCCTGGGCCGAGCCCTGCCAGTGTAGCAGACATGATGATGATGGCAGCAGCAGCCGTTCTTCTCTGGATGAGAAGCTTAATGTTGTTCGTGTGTAATTGACGTTGAGAAGGTTAACCACATTATTAAATTAATGCGTGTAAGGTGAACTAGCAAACACCGTCAGTTACATGCGGCTGTCTTCTTGTTTGATGGCCGATACTCTCTTCCCCCTAACCAAAAAGCCTAAAATGACCAAAGAAAAAGTGGAAAAGTTCATAGGGCATTGACAACATTTATAGTCAAAGATCTCCATCCATTTTCAATGGTGGAGTCACCATCATTCAGGTGAAAAATGTTGTATTACTCTGACATAAAAAATAGTATCTTATAGACTGTATAATACTGTATAAGTTAATATGTTCATAGCTGCTTAGCTTTGTAAGTCTTTTCTAAATTATTGGTGTAAATATGTAATTAGGTGTTTATAGGTAAAATATATATTAATTAAGGGTGAACTATATGTTTTTACTTTTTCATTTTTATTTGGAAGAAAAAAATCTAAATTTCTGTTTATTCAGGGAGATGGGTTATATATTTAATTCATTTTATGTGGAAAAAAGAATAAAATTTCAAGTCAAACACAATTATTTTATAATTTGGGGAGATGTCCACTGCCCTTAATCCAAGGTATCAGCCCCCATCCAGGGACGATCTATCCTACACACTTATACCTGCTTGGTAGTCCCCTCCATCACAGAGGAATTCCCTCTGGACAAGACCCTGTTGCCTGGTGGTGGAGTAAGAGGAATACACTCACCAATTTATCTGCCCTATCAGAAAAGTACTTGTGTGTCTCAGCCTCATCAACGCCTTCTCAAAGAATTTTCTTGTGCTGGGCATGCCATCAGCCAAGAGTGATGCTGTATAGCTCCAGAGAAGACTACTATGATTATCTTTTTGCAAAAAAATAGCTAAACATGAGAGGTTTTAGGACAAAGTTTGTGTTTTCCATTGTTTAAGCACCTGTTCCAACCAAAGGAGGTATGTTGTATCAACAGAAAAGGGAGAAAAGAGACTACTAAAAATAAAAACATAAAGAGTTTTTTGGAAAAGTTTGTGTTCAACCAGCCGAAACACGCCCATGTGACGCCGCTGCTTCGTTCTCTACACTGGCTTCCCATCGCAGCATCAAATTCAAGTCCCTGATGCTCGTCTACAGGATCATCAACAGATCTGCTCCCTGTTACATGACTACACTCATCCAGTCCTACACACCCACCAGATCCTCAGATCAGCGAGGGAACTACGTTTGGAGATTCCACCCCCACAAGGAGTCAAACACCACTCCAGACTCTTCTCCTTCATTCTCCCTCACTGGTGAAACGAGCTTCCCAGACACATCAGAACTGCGGAGACTCTCTCCACCTTCAAGAAACACCTCAACCTGCAACAATATAATTTAATATGGTACTTGCGTCGTGCCTTATCATAGGTGAAGAAGCACCAGCTTAGCCATAACATTCACCACTAGCATATCATTATTACCTTCATCTTCATCATCCACCAGCACCTTCACCACCATTAACATTACTTTTACTACTACCACCACCAACACCCCCACCAGCATGACCACCAACACCACCATCATCACTTCCACAACTAGCAGGATTACCATCACCTTCACCATCATCATTACCATCACCACTAGCATTACCATCTCCACCACAACCACCAGTAGCATTACTATCACCTTAACCACCATTAACACCACCTTCATTAGGACCAGCATTACCACCACCACCGCCACCAGCTGCAGCAGCACCACCATCACCTTTACCACCGTCACTACCGCCAGCATTACCATCACCTTCACCTTCACCACCACCACCTACACCGAAAATATAAATATCACAAATTCATTACATGTTTTCTTTTATATACACATCTAAAATCTTGTACTAAACACAAATAACAAGGAAAAATCATAAACATTTTCAAGTGTATTGTTGTACTGGTGTATTATGTCAGTGCTGTTGTATGAAGTAATTAATTAGTAACTAATTAAAGTAACTAATTAATAAATTATGATGACAACTCCTTATCCTTCTCCAGTTATTGCAGTTTCCTAGAGTCCTTAATAAATGACCATCTCTGTCACTTAAAGGCTTTTTGAACATTGAACGTTGTCATGCAGGTTTACTTTATTTAACTGTATGATGTACAGGCTGCTGTGATCTTAGTTGTATTACTTTGAAGTTTTTTTCTTGCATTATTGGTTTTTCTTATAATATTGAGAATTTTATGGGTTGTATTTTCTTATAGATACTGATTACGGTGCAAACAATTTAATAAAAGTAATTTTGACAAATCCTGTCTCTCAAAAGTCTTCCATCTCTGGGTAAAGATCTGTGGAGGTTCCTCTGGGTCGTCTTCAACACAAGGAGGGTCTCTCTCCTCTTATAGTGGCAATGTTGTGATGCATAATACAAGCCATGATGATGTCGCATGCCTCTCTGGAGCCCACGCAGACACTGAAGGGTGAGAGTGTCATTAAATAGGGCAGACAAGGGCATCATCTGTCCCCCAGCAAGTAACCACTGTACTGTCCAGTAATGATTCAAGTGTTCAATACAAATATAGTAAAAAGTAAAACAAACAAACAAAAAAACATTGTATAAAGCAAAACCTACCTGCTGAAATGATATGATGACTCGTGGAAAATTCTGGCATCATGCACAGATTCTGGCCATTTTGCCTCAACATTAATGATGTGTGTTTCCTCACATATGACCTACAGTTAGTGGAAAAAGTAATGAGTTTAATGATTTTGACAAGGCAAGTTGTTACTGCACACTGATATTATGAATGGATATCATATTAACATATCTCCCTTATGGAAGAAGCTTAAATAGGAATGTGGGGCCATCAATGCACCCAATTACATTCAGGAACAATAGAAATAGAAAGTCATATATGGAATTATCAAGTGTGTGTGTGTGCAGGATAAATACATGTATAGATATAAACTACATATTAAATATGTAGGTTTTATTACAAAGGACAAACCTGCCACTGAAATTCCTCTTTAATAACACGCAGAGGTTTATGAGCAGGGAACTGTACACACGTGTGTAGGAAGTTTAAGTGCCAGACACACTGTGCGAACAGCTCCACACACAGTTGCCTTTACTACACGCTCTGCATCATCCACATTGTACAAAAAAATGCCCTGACGCAAAATGTGTTAAGCAGACCCGCGGTTTGTGACATTTGCAATATGCAGTTTAAAGAGGTGTGTTAAATAAACGATTTCTTTGAAAACCGATAACGCTCTTTCAAATAATCATTAGACTTATAACTTTCTCCTGGTAAAAAAAAAAACTTCGTATAATTTGCGCCTCCACGTCCACAGGATTGTCATCAAAATGGCACGTCAGGCTCAGGAACTTTCTGAAACAAACTTACCCCGGAACATTACCTTCATCTTCAGAGAGTAAGTTGCTATGGTTACATACATACCCAGAAAGTTACCTCCGTTTTTGGAACCGAAAGCTGTACCCGAGTATGTCAGATAACCTGATTTCTGGAATTCCCCCGTTTGCTATACGCTGCTTTTCATTCAGGTTTCATAAATATATTCTTTGCTTTTTTTTTTGCTGTTTTATTGAACAAGGTTTGTGGCTTGTGTTTGAAGTTGGCTTTGAAGTTTCCTTATTTATTTTGAATTAACAGCACATTAGTGGTTGTCTCTTTCAAATGGGCAAGAGTATTAATTATGCTTCTCTAAAGTTTTTGTATTTCATAATATCTTTATGCTAATCTGAAGTTCAATATAATCAAATATGCAAACAACCATGATGAGAAAAAAACAAAAAAAAAAGCCACTCCCAGTTCAGCACTATGGCTGGTGCACCTCAGCAGTTGGCATCCAAGTTCTACCACTATCACACAATGAGATACCAGCAGGAACCATTCCCCACACCACATTAAATCCCAGTCTGAACCAGGTCACACCAAACCCTCTGTATCATTGAACTATGGATTTCTGAGGTCTGACACTGTAACCAGCGATGGAGCCGAGCTGCACCATGTTCATTAGACATCAAAACTACACTCCTCACTGCAGCTGAGAAGCACAGTCTGAGCACTCTGGCCTACAGGAGGGACAGCAGGCAGACCAAGGCAGTGGCTATGATTCCACTGGGTGATACAAAAAATACAAAGCTGTATTTACACATTTTTATTTTCAGCTTTATCTACATATTAAAAAGGCAATAACATCATAGATCAGAACAAACCATAAACCAGTCCATTGAGAGAAAACATGTCGATTAAGGCAGAAGATCAGGCAAATGCTGGAGTGGGGGTGTGGGGTTAGGATGCACGAGCTACACATTCAGATGAAAGTGATGCGTGTGCGTCCCTGGTTGATTTGCCACACATTGAGCTCCTCGTACTCCTCCAACGCAGACTGGAACTGTGCTGGCGTGAAACCGCGGGACACGCACTTCTGCTCGGCCTCTGCCATGCGCACTGCTCGGACTTTCCCGGTCTCTCCAGCCAACTCCCGCACCATAGAGAAGATGACGTCGGCTGGTCTCTGGGTCCTGAGGAACAAGGACAAAAGCTCAGTCACACTGGCGCTGCTCTAACAACCCTCCATCAAACAATAAAGGCAGTTTTCCGATTCAAAACCCCTCATTCTGAGCAAATCTTAGAACCAGTGTTAAAGAAAAGGCTGATGAACGTGGCCCAAGGCAGTGTAGGTGTAACTGATGCTGTTAAATGTGAGGGGTCTCAGCCCTGAAGTTCATGAAGACCAATGGGGGAGGTGTGTGTGTGGGGTGTCAGGGTTTTATGAGTGGGGTTGGTTCCTGTATGGAAGTGTAAAAATTCCAGATTTACAAGTTCCTCCAAGGCATGTGAGAACTAAACCTTATCCCAAAAACAACGTTCAGGAAGGTGGGGGCTTGAATGGAAGTAGTGTTTATTAAACATGGTTTGGGTCATTAGCAGAAAGTACAGCTGCTCTCCTCCAACCCGCCTTCCTCTCGCCTCACTGCCCCCGTTTAACGATTCAGTCTCAACTGATCCCCTGAACCAATCAACCGCTCAAAAAAAGTTTGTGAACACAAACCTGGTGGTGGTAGATTTATCAGCCTGTAGAGAATCTTTACTCATTTCCATCAGTCTCATGGCCTCGTTCACATCCTCCTTCTCAACCATATCCACCATCCGCAACCTTGCCTAAAAACACACACACACACACACACACACGGGTGAATATCTACAAAAGGTTTTGCATTGTGGGAAAATTAGTCATGAAACTTCGGTTGGTTCCGATAGCGAGTTGTGCCGGCACTGTCAGACCGAGACAAGTGCAATGCCTTATAGGAAAGCCAGCAATTGCCCAAGTCTCCGCCTCTCAACACCAGCTAGTCTCTATCGGCTACATTTGGCCAAGAGCACAACAACAGGGGGTGTGTAGGGTCAGTTTGAGATGCAGTCAGTTTTGCATGGGTTTGCACAGCGGTTGCTGATGAAGGCTGACTGCCCACCCCGCAAAGCTGACCGACACCACAACCTCTGGTCCAGCTTCAAAAAGAACAAAGATGACAATGAAGCCTCACGTCTCCCTCTGCTGGATCAAGGTGTGAAAGACAGGTTTCTCTTCCAGAACAGGGCTGTGTGTGTAGGGCAGGGACAGTGTGATATGCGGCTGTGTGTTTGGAAGTGCTGGCTCTGCAGTAGGCACATTCAGCTACCTGCACAAACAGCACTTTTAACACCCAGCAACCCAGTGTGCCCCACAGCCTGGTGGACCATTAACCCACTATAACTTTAAGTAAACATGAGACATCACCAATCTGAACTCCATAGCCCACCTTACCACAAACCCAGAGTGACCTCGGTCTGAAAGTAAACACACAGCTAGTCATTCAGCACCTGCAGAGGATTCAGGAGTAAGAGTACCAGGTGGAGAACAGGGAACACCCCTGAGCAGCAGACTACTGCTGATGCTCTTCCGGCAGAGAACCCAAAGGCTAGAGTAGTACTGCAGAAGCTGCTGGGCCTCACTTTACTCGACTGGATACTCTGCAGTGGTAAATGTCTGGTTTTGCATCCTGAGAGCACTTATTTCATAGGTGGTTTTAACAGGAAAGATGTTTGATAATTAAGGTATTTCTGTTCAGTTCTGCATGAATAGCTGTTGCTGTTACCGGTCAGTAAGGGAAGCGTAACAAATTCCATCAGAAGACATTAACTTTTATTTTAGAACTGTTCCTTATAGAACACCGTGACCACAGACAGCAGTGACCATGGCCAGTGTGTGACAGAAGTGCCCACACTGCGGTAGAACTAATACACTACCTGCACTGTAAGCACTTTACCACAAACTGGTCAAACACCCGGAGCCTCACGTTAAGCTGGAGCACAGTTCAATTCTCCCCCATCTGAGGAGGGAAATGTCTCACCAGTGCTGTGGACAGACGCAGGATAGACAGCAGAGTCCTGGCAGAGGTGAACGTGGTGTCCTTGCTCACTCGTGCCTCTTTCCTCATCTCCACATAAGCAGCGGTGATGTAATCGGCCAGAGAGTCGGGAACCACCGGCTGCTTCTTCTTACACTTGCTCACGTAGCGCCTAGAGAAAATAAAAGCCTCAGTATTTATTACCGACAGATCTGATGTGATCCTGTTTACACAAAACTTCTGAACTAAACGCAAACCCCACAACCCAAAATGCTGTGATTACCTCATCAGCTTCATGTCAATAGGGGTGAAATGAGTAGGCGGCTGTTTGGAGTGCTGGTGGACATAGGTGATGTGTTGGGCTAGACGCAAGTCGTTGTCCGTGTCTGGTTTGTCTTGAATGAGCCACAGCAAGTCAAATCGAGACAGCAGAGCTGCTGGCAGCTGGATGTTTTGCTCAATGCTCTTGCGTGGGTTGTAGCGACCATATGCCGGGTTCGCCGCCGCCAGAATCGAACAGCGTGCGTTCAGAGACGTCATAATCCCCGCCTGAGGAATCAAATTTCACTACACAATTGAGGGGAAATCCCCAAAAATAAATAAATAAAAAAAATCTCCAATATTCTTCTCCGAAACTTTGTCACAACACCCCACTGCTAACAGACTGAATATTCAATCAGGGACTTTACCTTGGCGATGGATATTGTCTGCTGCTCCATAACTTCATGGATAGCTGTGCGGTCAGCGTCCGCCATCTTGTCAAACTCATCAATGCAGCAAACGCCCAGATCAGCCAGCACCAAAGCCCCGCCTTCCAGGGTCATCTCCCCGGTAACTGGATCACGCATTACTGCTGCTGTCAAACCTACACCTGAGGACCCACGGCCGGTAGTGTACTGACCTGCAAAGAGACAGAATAAAGGTGAGTAAGCATGTGTGCGTATGTGCGCGTGTGTGTGTAAACAGCATTAAAGAGCGAGACTCACTGCGGGGCGCCAGGCGGTCGATATAGGACAGAAGCTGAGATTTGGCCACACCAGGATCACCCATCAGACAGATGTTGATATTACCTAAACACACACAAACAAATGAACACCTGCTCATATAAATTCTATGTGTTACTTTCTGGGCTGGAGAGTGGTACAGGTAGATTGCATGAGGGTAGGAATTAGTTACGAGTTTCTTAAGAGGTATGAAAGTGGAGAAAAGGATGAGCTCACCTCTGATCTTCATCCCACGTGGTGCCTGCTCAACTCCCCCAACCAGCAGCAACAGCAGTGCCTTTTTAACGTCCTCATGGCCATAGATCTCTGGAGCGATGGAGCCTGCCAGCTTCTCGTAGAAATCCTCCTCTGTAAGCAAACACGCAAACTCATCCTTAATTGAGTGTCCCATCACTGGTGGCTTTTTCAGGAATCAGCCTAACGTTACTGTACAATCATGTACAGACCTGTGATCTGACGTAGCTCCTCCTCACTCAGGTCTTCTGTGCCAAGTTCATCGTCCTCTGTTTTATTCATGAGTGTAATGGAGTGAGCCTCCAGGTATGTCTCCGACAGCAAACCCTGAGAACACAGACAGTTCGGTTTACATTGTGTTTTAGATCCATTTACATAATTAACATCTGATTTCAGCAGATTAGATTTAGAATTTCACTTGTCATTTATAAGAGTGAATAAATAGTTCAGCCAAATATGTATTCAGACTTAAAATCTTAACAAGTTACACTGTTAATCTGTGCGGTGTGCTGAACTGGATCCAAAGTTTGTTCTAATAATTTTTTAAAAGGTTGTTTACAAAAGAAAATAATCGGATTGTGTTTAATCCCAAATGTGATCAGCACAGTTGACTGCACTCACACTGCAATAAGGGATTCATATGAACTAATTTATTTATGTGGTTTGTAACCTTGACAGGATTCCGTTCAACAGCGCAATGGCTTCTTGGTAAAGTAATAACATTGTAACCTATAACTACCCATTGTTCATGTACTGAATCTTTTCTCATGGCAGTAAGTTTATTGGTTCCACAACCCAGAGCGCATAGGAAACTTGCATTAAATGTTCCACATTCATGTGCTCGCACAAGCTTAAATATGCATGAGGTGTTTTGCATGATTTCAAACACCATTCTCATCTTTTGAACATATGTACACTTTTAGTAGGAGTTTTGCACAACGTATTATAAAGGAGACCGTCGATTGTGTGTGATTAGGTGTTTAAAGCAGACCACAGCCGGTTTATTCACAAAGCCCATGGCAATAGTTCCACGCTTGGAGAACAAGGAAACAGATCACCTGAAGCAGGCAGTGGAAGTGTTTCAGGACTTGTGTGCAGCGCTGGAGTGGGTGAAGGGTTGGTGTGACACTAGGACTGACCTGCACAGCCTGACGGAAGCCTGAGCGAAGCAGTGGAAGGAAGACTCCAGAAACTGCCACATGATCTCCAGGCTGAGCCAGGCGCGTATTCTCCCCTCGTGCATACACAGTCATACTGCGGGGGATGTTCCCCACCGGAACCTGGTCACTCTGTGCAGGACAGAAATAAGAGTAAGTCACAAAAACACACACGCATACAGGCAGAAATATCTTATGATTCTGAAAATTAAAGGAATAAAACTGTTTGCAGAAATATTTTGTTCTTATTTTCTTCTACCAATTACAATTGTACATTGCTATTATCCCTTCAGTGTTTGATACTTAAGCTTGACACCTGCAGAGCCCCAGTGTAGCAGATTCAGGTGAACGAGAATATAGACAGTAGGGGTGTAACCCCAACTGCAAAACATGTAGTGTAGTGTCTAATGGCTGTGCTGCTGGTACACTCACGCTGTGATCGAGATCATTAAACACTGAATGTTAAGTGTTCTAGCTCCCCAAAACAGTAGAAGTGAATGTAAGTTCCAGTGGATACACAAATTCTCATTTTCTGTTTTTACATTTGAATGTCTATTGTGGGATTTATTCAATGAAACAAATGCACAGTCAATGCATTGCACTCCAGAGCAACACATGCAATTGGCAAATGCACCCTTGGTTTTTGTGGTGCAGAGCTGCACAACTGAAATAATGAATGCCAATGATAAGTTTTACAGGAGGAACCAGGTTACACGTACATGCTCCTGGATGCGCAGCTCCTGGAACTTGATGAACTTGGAGCCCCTGCTCTGCAGGTACAGACGTCCCCCAGACCGGTTGGTCACACACTCCTGACTTGGACACATGATGAGCGGCATAAAGCTCGGGGATGCAATCTGACGAGAACACAACAGCAGGTCACACACACGGAACATGCACACATACACAATCAGCTGACCACAATGAGAAGCAGTACCGGCTGGTAGGTCTCCGCACCACACTGGTCACAAGTGTATGTGGCCACCGCCATCATGGGCTTGACTTCAGTTGCCCTGGTGACGATGCCTCTGACGGTAACCAGCTTCCCAATGCTGTCGGCCTTCACATCCCGAACGACCTTTGGCTTGGAGGTGGAGGGAGGACGGAAATACACCTCACTGTGAAAGAGAGAGAAAGAACTTTTATATGCTGTGGAATAGATCTAAACACAACACTGATGAACAAGCCTGTAATTGACTGAGGCAAGAGGGGAAAAAACTCCTGGAGGCTTCAGGAACAGCTTCACACTCATAGCTGTGTAAGGAACACCGAGTCATGGAAAGCATCAGCTGTTTATTGATCATGACCACGCTACATAAGAGGCAAAGCTATCCCGGGACATGGTAACATCTGTTTATACCCATCTCAGTCCATCTTCAGGGTCATTGTGCTCTCCACATGGAGATCAGCAGAGATGACGACAACTCAACCTCCAAGCTTTGTTTACAAACTGCAGCCACATTAAAGGGAGGTGCCAACATCAGATGCATAATATGTTCAAAGTTTGTCATGTACCGATAACGATGAAACAACTTGCAATTAAATTCCTGGAGTATGAGGAGGGAGATCTGTGATTATCCCCTCACACCTACTGAAGAGAGCACACATGGGCAGAAAATTACCTGATCTCACCTAAGGAACTGCAGATGCCTCTTCATATTGAACTTATTTGTTCATGTTTTTTCTCTTCATTACTCTCCAGAGGAGGATGGTTTCCCCTTCTGAGCCTTGGTTCCTTTCAAGGTTCCTTCGTATAATTAGGAAGTTTTTCTTGCCTCTGTCGCGTTTGGCTCATTGGGGGCTCAGACCCGGATTCTATGAACTCTGCTTTGTGATGCCAATTGTAAAAAGATATGTAAAAATAAATTGACTCAAGGCTCATTTTGTGCAGTAAATAACATTTAAGAACTGAAAAATAAGATTAAGCTAAATAATCCAGCACTCCTGTACAAAGGGAAGTATAAAGTGACGAGTGCTTTTGTCAGGGCTCAATGTTACTCAGGTCAGTAGCCTGATGGCTAACAGGTAGAACTGGACACAGGCTGGGTAACGACCGAAGACTGATGCAATATGGTGCACACACACACACGCGGCTGGTGATAGTTCGTGTGTCTGAGGATCAGCAGTAAGTGTGGTGTGAAGCAAATTTAGAAGACACTGTGTGCAGCTAATTAACACGCACCCCTCACACAGTAACATACGTCATACTCACAATCTCCTCATGAGTTCAGCAGGGTAGTGGTTCCTGGAGTCTCGTACATCTGCGGGGTCACGGCCTCTCGTCTCCATCATCAGACGGTGCTCAATGTAAACATCTAGCGCATCTTTCGCCACAACCTGGAAGACATCACCATTCAGAAGCTGCTCGGAGGACACACGAGGGTGTTTGTGTATGAAGGTAACATGATTCTATTAGTCGTCCCCAATAGCACAGTCTTAATGAACAACACACTACAGCTGTAAAATAGAGAGTGTCCCACTGTGAGCAAAAGACCTTCATCACCTGCTGTTTACACTGTTTGTGCTCCAAAATAGCATTAGAAAAACATTGCTCTGAAAGTTACTCTGAAAAATGTGCTAGTGGCATTTCTCACATCATGGACCCCAGAGAAACCCTAACAAGAGCGTGAACATCACAAACACATGTAATGACATGTTTTTGGATTTAGATCCTAGCATTTCAGTAACCGATATTCCAGTCATTGTGAGTCCCTTATTTGGTCCCAAGTCTGCTTTTACATCACAACTTCAAGAACTGATGATTCTTCTACTGTCCAATACAGGGATGGCTTGTTTTTTTTGGTTTGCGAGCTACTTTTAAAACAACCAAGTCAAAATGAGCTACCAACAATAAAAATAAAATTGCTTCATATGAAAAATTACATAAATAGATCATTTTTGGCCCTAAACTGAATAGAATCAGCCAGAGTTGCATAGTCCAAGCAGTCCCTAATTTATCTCTCTTAGTTTGCTTTCATTGGGTAGTCCACGCTATAGTTTTTAATAAACTGTGCAATTTTGGTTTCTGACTTGCTACGGGTCCCCCAGTCATTTTTAGATCATGTCTTTAGAAGTAAATAAATTGGAAGTCCCCAACTAGGTCACTTGTTGGCTAAGTTTTGCAGAAGCCAGTGCAGTTGACCGAGCATCACTGTGCATGGGACTTGACAAAGGTTAAGGTCTCAGACTAGCTGTACTGAATGCCAGTCAGTCAACTGCCAAACATCAGTGATGGACAATAGGCGAACACCCTTTTAGAATGACATGCAATCTATCCACACTATCGGTACTGTAGTGTATCTGGTGGCTCGTGGTTCACTTGTTTTATGTTGCGCTGTCTCAGGGATGGTAGAGTTTATCTTTTAAAAGACGCATTGGGCACCCCTGGTCTAATATAAAACTTCAGACTTTGACCAGTTAATTTGGCAAACCAAATAAAAATAGTCTCCTCACTGATTGTGTGTACCTCTTTTTCACGATACTCAGGCAGTAACTCTTGCACAGAGTCTGAGAACAGCCCTGTGTAGCGCTTTGTGTTCTCACACATGCTCTCCACCAGCTCAGGATCCTCTTCTGCAACATCATCCAGGTCCACCACCAATGCCACCTGCTCCCTATGTGCCAGGGACACCTAAAAACAAAGAAACGAACTGTTACAGAAATCTATATACACCTGAAGAAACAGTACGAATGGGCCAAAACTCACCAACTGGGCTCCATATTTGAACACTTTCTTCCCAGAGTCATCTTCGGTGTAGAATTCCTGCAGGAAGCGCTTGCACTTCTCTGCAAACACACAGCATCACAAACAAACCATTACTTTTCACAAATTGGTTTATTTAGATCAACAATTGTTCCATTTATGTTCAATCTCATTGTTTGCAGACTTTTACAGGGTCATGTGCTCAAAAAAAACAAAAGGCACAAGTTAAATAAAACATCTGATGGGTCTCTACTGGGGGAGAGGCTCTCTGCCCATGATCAAAGCGCAAACAAAAAGAAACTCAACTTAGGCTGAACAGGAGCAGGTGCTTCTGCAGCCACAAAGGAGAGGCGCCCATTGATAAACACCAGTCACGTGATCAGACCCCTCCCCCACGCGAAGAGCACATACACACTCACAAACAAAACTAATCCTCCAGGTACGTCGAGTGGACCCCTTAAAACGTTCAGTTAAATAAACTACACCGAAGTAAAGCTCAAGCTGGACACTTCTCCGAACTTTCCGTTCAACCGTAAGGACGGTGCAGAAGCCACAACGGAACCGCGGCGCCATTTAAGGCAGAACGGAAAGTTGAAGCAAGCTGCAGGCAGACAGAACCTATACATCTTTAAAATCATCCTTCCCGCTCACAAAACACAAACACCCGAACTGATCTGAACCCCCACCCCTCCCCCCTTTCGGGCAAACCGAAAAACAACGCCGTCTGCGCTGCGGATGCGCTCCACCCAGAGTCCAGAGCTCGCTGTGCGACCGCTGCGCGTCTCCCCGCGGGTTCGCCTCTCCTGATGCGCGGCTATAAGAGCGCAGGAAGCGTGGAAAGAGACACGGAGCTCCGCGCTCGGTGATGTTTTTGTAAACAAAGAAGCACATGGCCCCCAGCCTTCTCACACACATCCATCTACCTCCGCGCTTCGCAAAATAGTGCCCACAGCAACCCCCTCCCCCTCGCCTAGCAACAGAAAAGGGGCGGAGTCTAACGGGCCTAACAGATTATGGGAAAAACAAAAGAAACAACTACTTTTCGAGCACTTTCCACCATCCACACGATCTAATTAGCTGCATTAACATTCGACCGCCCGTCTTACTACTTTAGTACAACAGGAGAGCAGTGCAAAACTAACGAATAAGTTGTTTATACTCCCGATTAAACACTTAGTTCAACCATGTGTGCTACATGGGTAACCAGTAATTTAAGGTCCAAGACAGACCCCGCAAAAAGCCGAATACCCTAAAAGAAGCGCTTTTACCCAAAATAAAGCACAGTAATCAAACTCCTCCGGCTTGAGAACATGGATATGACTCTTGTAGCCATTCGCAAAAACAAGCGGGAACGAGTGAGTATTCCGCCCGTTAGTCTCCACGTGCTCCTCCGCGCTCTTTGTTGTACAACTCCATCCGGGTACTAGCGCGGAACGATTCAGCCATCTTTCACAACGATCTGACTCCCCTGATCCGAACCTTTTCACCGACTCAGTGGAAACAGGAAGCGGCGACATCCCCAGCAAAAAAACTCGCGCGAATTTCTGAGAGCATCTCTTTGAAAGAAGTTGCCACGCGATGTTCCAGCGTGGGTAAGCTGTTCGTGTTAAACTGGAATCCCACAGAAGCGGAGAGCCGGAAGACTGCGCAGCTGCTACAAGTAGCTCGGCTCATTGTCTCGACTCGGAGTCGTCACGAACATCCGGGTACTGCGGCCACTGCAACTGTTCAGAAGGAAACTTTTTCCTTGTTTTATTTTCACCAAAAATAACGTCTTAACGAAAATAAACGGCTTGCAACGCACGAAAACACATGACTCTTGGTGCAGGTTAGGGATTTAACAACTCGGCCTCCTGTTAATCAGAGATCAGCCTGCTAACAACGAGCCACGCTAGCTGCTCAGCCAACAGAGCCGCCTCGAACAACACGAAAAACATTAAAAAAGAGTTTTAACCAACAACGAGAGCAGCTCACAGCAGTAAAACCGCCACCCATACCGAACTACGTGAGCAGGAGTGTACTATTACAGCGCGGGAAACGGCTCTCACCTTTCTCCGCCACATAGTCCTTCGGGGCCATTTCTGCGCTCTTCTGTGGCACAAGCCGCTAAATGCCTTTCTCTCGGGCTGTGTGAGCACCTGGCTATCGTTCCCCGGCTCTGGCGGCTTCAAAATGTACTCTTTAGGAGCCTCCGCGTGTCCCGAACGTACCGCTCTCACCCAGCACAAGCTGCGAAAACTGGCGGGAGTCTAACCGCGCCCTCGGCCAATCCAAACGCGACCCTGTCCGTGCTTAGCTCCAATCAAAACTCGAGACTGCCCATTCGCGGCGCGAGGCTGTGCTCGCGATAGGCGGGATTTCGGTGTGGCGCGAAATGCAGGGACGCCATAGCTCGTCATGTGACCGCCAAAGACCAATGGAATTGTGAGTTGTTGTAATGGCGCCAAAGTGCCGAAGCAAAAAAAAAAAAAAACCGGCGCGGCGAAAACATACGGGATGGGGGGTAGGTGGAGACTCGTGCTCCTGGTAGCACGATAACAACATAAACCCGACTTACCTCCAGCTAACCCTAGGTTATTTGATGTAAGCGACAAGCCGGTTGATGTTTCACAGCCTTTCAGGGTTTAATCGAATCGAATAAGACCTTTTAATGTCATTATGCAGATGTACAATAAGAGCTCATTCAGTCATGTATGTAGAACACAAATAAAAATAAATTAATAAATGATGCAAAAAAGTTTTGAAGCGCTATATACATATGGAAGGAATACTCTACAAATATATATATATATATATATATATATATATACACAATGAGTTATGCAGTGTGGGTTATAGCACATGATCTAAATATTGCACATTAATAATGTTCATTGTGAGTAGTGGGTGTTGTACAGTGAGTGTGATGATATTATTTATTGCAGGGAGGGGTCTGTTCTCCTGAAGCAACAGGTCGAACAGATCAGAACCAGGGTGGGAGATGTCCTTGGTGATGTTTTAAGCTCTGCTGAGGCAGCAGAAGGTGTAAATGTCCATCAGGGAGGGAAGAGAGCAGCCAATGATCTTCTGTGCTGCCTTTACTACTCTCTGAAGTCTCTCCCTGTCTGCCATGGTGCAGCTCTATCATTAATAAGACAAAAATAATGCAAAAATATAAAGATTCTATATACAGCCAGGTGATATGTGATGCAGCAGAAATAGGCCCATACCAAGTTATGACACTGTTTACTTATAAAAGGCCTTTCGTGGAGAGGTGAGCAGTGTGTTCAGATTTATGGGTGATTATGAACACACCCCATCACACCAGAGAAGTGTGACTTCTATATTTAACCCATCCACACGTGGAGCAGTGGGGATCGTCAACAGCACCAAGGGAGCATTGTAGTGGGATGGTTCCTTCCTCAAGGGTTCCTTGGTGGAACCTGGGCCAGGACTTGAACCCTCTGATCCCAATGGGAATGTCCTAAACACTAGGAACCACTGAGCTATGAGCTGAATCCAAACACATTTTCATCTATTGATTTTTGGTTCCCAGTGCTAAACCACACTAATACCACCCATATAGAATATATAGAATCCATATGCTGACATATTCTCTTCTCTTTATTGTATTACTGTACTGTTGGACTGTTTGTCAAAATAGGAATTTAATTATAATCTGTACACCGTTCAGTTTACACATGATAAACTTTGAATAATTAAATCTTTCATTAGTTGCTCACGTGCAGGTAAACACCCAGGGCAAGTTTTAAGTGGTTTATTTTATTTTATTTATACAACAGCCAATCTC
Organism: Lepidarchus adonis; assembly: GCA_037576955.1. Classification (NCBI taxonomy): domain Eukaryota; kingdom Metazoa; phylum Chordata; class Actinopteri; order Characiformes; family Lepidarchidae; genus Lepidarchus; species Lepidarchus adonis. Next base: position 3,330,074 of record JBBIGC010000029.1, read on the forward strand.
AGTAAACAGCACCAGTGCTTTCAGTGAGGTTCAGACTGTAACAGCCATTTTTGAACAGTAACAATAATGGCTGAAGCTACTGCAGAGAAATTTTTAATTCTAGTAAATATTTTAAAAGAAATTGTCAGTGTGTGTAGGTTTGAAATATTTGTTATAGTTTTTGATCAAATGCATTAGCATTCTGCAATACTGCTGTGGTGGTATGGTGAGGGTTGTTATCATTATTTTTAAATTATTAAAATGACAATGCTATCCCTCTTTGCTCTTTCAGTTGTATTTCTATCAGCACAAGGTTTTTATTCTAGACTCTACAATCAAGTCAGAGCAGTCAGTAGGTTGTTCCCAAGTCATTACGTTCTATAAGTGCATTGTGGAAACATTGTAACAATGCGTTAAACATTAAGATAAAGTATATCTTTGGTACTTGCATATTTTTAAAAGCAAGTACTCCAGTACTTTAACGTAAAAGTAAAAAATTCTGGCTGCAAAACTTCCACGTAAAACTGGAGTGTATATACATTTACTCAAGTACTAGAGTTGTGTACTTTGTCCACCTCTGGTCCTGATTGAGCCTCAGGCTGTTCCACACAGCAGGATGGTTCCGTTAGCCAGAAAGTCAGGACAACAGCTGTGGAACTGTACGCTCAGTGAGAAATCCTGCACTGTGGAACAGCCACATAGAGTTTAATCTGCAGTCAATTACTGAAAGACAACATACAGTGCAGATCTGCACTACACAGGATTACTATTATATTTTGTTTTATTGACAAGGTTATGTCAGGACTAGTCCAGGTTTAAGACTAGTTTATGATTATGTCAGGGTTAGTTAAAGGCTACATCAGGATTAGGTCAGGGTTAAGATTAGGTTATGATTATGTCAGGGTTAGTTAAAGACTATGTCAGGATTAAGTCAGGGATAAGATTAGGTCATGGTTAGGTCAGGTTTAGGGGTAGGTCAGGACTAAGTAAGGTTAGGTTTAGGGTTAGGTCAGGACTAAGTAAGGTTAGATTTAGGGTTAGGTCAGGTCTATTTAAGGTTAGATCAGGGATAAGATTAGGTCATGGTTATGTCAGGGCTAGGTAAGATTAGGTTTAGAGGTAGGTCAGGGTTAAGTCAGGACGAGTTAAGGTTAGGTTTAGGGCTAGGTCATGATTGGGTCAGGGTTATTTCAGGGTTAGGTCAGGACTAGGTATGAATAAGTTTAGGGCTAAGTCAGGATTATTTCAGGGTTAGGTCAGCACTAGGTATGAATAAGTTTAGGGCTAAGTCAGGATTATTTCAGGGTTAGGTCAGCACTAGGTAAGCTTAAGTCAGGACAAGGTAAGGTTATGTCAGGATAATTTAAAAGTTAGGTCAGGACTGGATAAGGTTAGGCTTAGGGCTAGATCAGGACTAGGTAAGGTTATGTCAGGATAATTTAAAAGATAGGTCTGGACTGGATAAGGTTAGCCTTAGGGCTAGATCAGGACTAGGTAAGGTTATGTCAGGATAATTTAAAGGTTAGGTCAGGACTGGATAAGGTTAGGCTTAGGGCTAGGTCAGGGTTATGTACAGGTAAGGTTACCCCCCCCCCACCAACACACACACAAAATCGGAGTGAACGTGACCTGTTTATTACTGAAACTCATAAAAGTAACAGAACTAACAGAAATTAATATGTCCCGATGAACTGTATCTATGGTCAGGTCTCTAATATGAAATAAACTGCTTTAATTGATTAACAGGGTAATTGAACATCAGGAACAGTCTGGAATACTGAAGTGAACTGTGCTTTGATTCTCCATCAGCCATAAATACAGAAACATATAAAACTTTCCTATGCTTCGGGCAGCTGATGTATTTTCTGTCACAGCCTTAACTTTCAAAGCAGGTTGTGGAGCTCCATCTGGTTTTACTCGAACAGGTCTTCCAGAAAGCTAGTGGAGTGACGGGTGGATGGCTACACGACAGAGAAGCAGAGTAAAGGTTGTCAGCTGCACAATACCAACAAAATCAGTACTGGTGTTACACTAACACACACAAACGTGATGTAGGCGATAAAACAGGAGGAAAATGTAGAGTTTGGGCCTTTTAACAACCCCTCGGCCAATCAGGGGCTTTTAAAACCAATATTCACTGTTAGAACTGATTTGAGCTCTAGGTTCTTATGCCTCTCATTTTGCTTCCACTGCCTAATACTAGTGTTGTTCTCTCACCATCACCACTCTGAAAGTCTTAAGTCTGCTGACTACAAAGTTATGCTACATAATTTTAACTCCATTTCTCAGTCCATAAAGACAACCCTGTGCTACTGTAAGTTTAATATGTAATAAAGGTCTTTGTTATTGTAAGTTTAAAATGTAATAATGGTCTTTGTTTCTGTAAGTTTAAAATGTAATAATGGTCTTTGTTTCTGTAAGTTTAAAATGTAATAATGGTCTTTGTTACTGTAAGTTTAATATCTAGTAATGTTTTTTGTTTGTTACTGTATGTTTAATATGTAATAATGGTCTTTGTTATTGTAAGTTTAATATGTAATAATGGTCTTTGTTACTGTAAGTTTAATATGTAATAATGGTCTTTGTTACTGTACATTTAATATGTAATAATGGTCTTTGTTACTGTAAGTTTAATATGTAATAATGGTCTTTGTTACTGTAAGTTTAATATGTAATAATGGTCTTTGTTACTGTAAGTTTAATATGTAATAATGACCTTTTATCGTGTCTTAGGGTAGTTGACACGTAATGGGATTAAATGCTGATTCACCACTAAACCAATTTTTTCAAAGTGTGAACAAGGCTTAGGACAACTGTAATAAATATGTCAGAGTGTAATTACATAATGAGTGACGGTATAAATTCATGTCAGTAAGAAGGTTTCTTTATACATGTTAGTCCTCCAGGACCCTCAACCCTGCAGACAGAGACTACATGAATGCACACTAGTAGGCTAAAAAGCAGACATCACCTGGCTATCAGTGAATATACAAGCATGCTCTCCACTCAGTGTATACAGTGCCCTCAATAATTATTGGTACGCCTCTTTAAGATGTGTTCTATAGTTATAATAAATTCAGTTGTCTTCCAAAGAATATAAGACAATGAAAAAAGAGGAAAATCCAACCATTAATTAAAGTGTATTTATTCAATGGGAAAAAAATTAAGAAATAATTATTTTACATCAAATCACGTGTTCTAAAATTATTGGCACCCCTGATGTTAATACTTTGTACAATCCCTTTTTGCCAACAAAACAGCACCTAATCTCCTATAATGTTTCACAAGAGGGGAGAATACAGAAAGAAGGTCTTTCCTCTTTGCACAATCTCTCTAAATCATCTAGCGACCTGGGTCCTCTCCTCTGCACTCTCCTCTTCAGCTCATTGCAGAGGTTTTCAATGGGGTTGAGGTCTGGGGACTGAGATGGCAATGGGAGAAGCTTGATTATGTGTCTGGTGAACCATTTCTGTGTAGATTTGGCCACATGTTTAGGGTCATTATCTTGTTGAAAGACCCAGTGAAAACCCATCTTCAGCGTTCAAGGCAGACGCCACCAGATTTTGATTTAAAATGGCCTGGTAAAAAAAAAAAAAAAAAAAAAAAAAAAAAAAAAAAGGACC
>JBBIGC010000029.1:3333775-3343827 GCA_037576955.1 Lepidarchus adonis
TTATGCTGATTGTTTCCTGAACCTGGAAGTCGCTTTGGACAAAAGCGTCAGCCAAATGAATAAATGTAAATGTAAAATGTATAGTACCACACTAAACAGTGTGTAAATATATAAGCCAGCTATAGCATAATGGTTAGGGAAGTGGGTTTGTAACCAAAGGGTTGCAGGTTGGATTCTGAGAACCAGACAGCAGGCAGAAGTGCCCTTGAGCAAAGCACCTAACCCCCAACCGCTCACTATGTACGTTGCTCTGGATAAGAGTGTCTGCCAAATGCTGTAAATGTAAAATGTGATTATGAACAGCCTTGCAATGAACACTGCCCGTCCAAAAAAAGTCACACACTAATATTTTATTGGACCGTCTTTAGCTTTGATTAAGCTTCTGCAATGTCACAACATCTATTTACATCAGGAGTTGAATAATTATTTTGCCAAGATGCTGTAAAGATGATGGAAGAGTCGAACTGCTACCCAAATTCTCCTACAGCACATCCCAGTGATTCTTAATGGTCTGGACTCTGTGGTGGCCAAACTATGTGTGAAAATGATTTTCACAATTTGAGCTGATAAATCCTGGCATTGTCATCTTGGAATGTACCACATTTCTTCCATGAAGACGATGGTTCCCACTATCCTTCCAGGTTTTAATAATGCGTTGGACTGTTCTGAATCTCCTTAGATTATTTCTTTGCTCGATACGTGCCAATAATTTGACCCTTCAGAAACAGATGAACAACTTTTCCACAACCACAGGATCTGTTTTCTGTTTAAGCAATAAAAAGCTATTTACTGCATTAGTTAGGGTTAAACAACTTACTGCCATAATCATCTATGCAGTAGGCCCTTACCTATTTGCTTTGTTAAATCCAAATGTGGTGGTGACCTTTTTTGGACAGTGGTGTTATAACCACATCAGTAAATAAAACATTTTTTTAATTATTTTTTTTTCTGCTCAATTGTAAAAATACATTTTGCCTATTTGTCTAATTATCAACAGACACATTCATCTAGTGCTCAAAATACATAGTAAAAAGTGATTTGCACGTAGATTTGCAGATAGATATCATAATAACACATCTTGTTATATAATGTATGATGATATCTGTCCTTGCAATACCAATGTTTCAGAAAGCTGCAGATTCCTGGACATCCTAAGAGGGTTTTTATGTCAAAAAATGTGAGGCCAGATTGTTTTTGACCCAGTAGTAAGAGGTATCTCTGAATTCTCTTGGCTCAGATAGACATATGATAGACATTTGAACACAATATACATGGAATGATGCCATTCCTATAGTAAAACCTAGTAGTTGTTTCCTAGGAGACCAGAAACTGCTTTACTCTTTACTGAGGGAAGCTCTAAATAAGCCTAATGCTTATATAATTACACTGACCAGTTGTGAAACCAACAGCTGAACAATTATCACATAAACAAAGTGGACACTTTCAGACATCACTTAAAAACAGATATGGAGTTTCAGCAGCCTCTTCAAGAAGGTAATCGTATTTTTATTTCAAGTGGTCAGTCCAGAAAGGGGCGACAGTGAAATCCAAAACTCAGCGACAGCTGCTGATTGTTAATCTAATGGCATTTCTTTAGAATGAATGCTGCTGTTTGAGTAGAAGTGTTTCACTAACACATCAGTACATCATTATATCAGAAAATCCAGCCAAGATATGTTAAACCAGAAAATATTGTATTAATTTAAAGAAACAATTAATTAAAGTGTAAAAACATTAGAGGCCATGTGGCTGGGTTTCAACGCTGGTATCATGCAACGCCCCAGATTCGCAAAATCACAAGTGCTGAGCCCTGAGGTCATTTTATACATTTTCACCCCATCACTTGCCACAGCTTGCTTTGCTCTTTGTGTGTGTAAAGAAAGTGGTTTTCTCCTTCATTGTTACTCAAACCTGATAAAATTCTCTAGACCCATTGTTAGGCTCCTGTGACCTGAAAGGCTACTCCCTTTAAATCGGTAAGAGGATCTGAATGTCTTTGGAGGAAATTAATGTCATATTAGTGTGGATCCGGGGGGGTTCCTTCACAAGACCCCCTTTTGAGAAGACTGAGCTAAGGCTACTGCTCAAAAAAGAAATGGCTTCTCAGAAAATCCGCCAAAACAAAAGAACTTACAGACAATCCTTAAACATTCCAACCATTGCCTATACATGCTCCGCCCACAAGCACATTTATCATAATTGCTGCTGCAAAATTTCACAGGCTTTACAAACCACGGGTAGAAATCCCATTAAATCTAATGCAGTGTATATTTACATTTTTTGTCAAAATACATAAACGAATATTTCTATTTTTACTGTCTTTCTAAACACTACAGTGAATGTGTGGAGACTCTACATGATGTTTAGTTTCCAGTTTAGTTTAAAATGCAAATGTTGGCATATAGTGGTGATTGTGTTGTTATAGATAATTAAAACTAAATTATTTGCATAAAAATAATGAAAGTGTACAATTGAATAAAAGTGTACAATTTCACATACATACAAAATAAATATTGCATTTAATTTATGTATTGAAAAGTTGGTATTTTGAGCTACAGCTCAGCATAATGTTAAATAGGATTATTGACACTGTTCTGTAACACGTGCTAATCAATTCAATCTAGCATTCTTTTCAATGTTGATTGACAACCTCAGAGAGCCAATTAGACCTTGCAACATTTCCATCCTTCAAGACAAAAGGTTTAACACTTGACTGATGGCTTCCTGACACCTACATGACAACTGACATATATTCCAATCAAACAATACTAAAGGCTTATTCCAACAAACATCAACTCAATGATGTTATCTCACCTCAAAAATTCTATAACTTGTTGGTTAAAGTCAAAGTTAATGTTGGTTGTCAAAAAGGTATATGTACATAAAATATAGTCTTATAAATACTAGCCTTCAGTGAAGCGCGACTAAAAATGATGCCTGGGGTGTCTTCTTTTTCCACTGAGCCATATTGATCTCTGAGCCTGGGTCATTACATGTTTATTACAGTGATCAACTGTCTTGCGTGTGTGTGCCCTGGATAAGTGGTGGAAAACAAACATTTTGCCAACAACCAATGATTAAATAAAAGAAACAGTCTGACATAAATACCTAAAATAAGTGAATGCATTGTGTCTTTATTGCACTGCTATACAGATAGCTGGTCCTGTAAAATAAACGCTGTTAACCACACCTTTGAGTTAATACTACGCTACACACATAATCATGCGGCATTATGCTAAGCTATGCTGAGCTCTTTCATGTGGGCATGTATCCCCTTACTTCTGTCTTTCAGACAATGAATCCGAGAGCAATGCTATCAGAGCTCCTTTAATCACCCTGTCCAGACTGACTAGCTGAACCTGTTTAACTCCAAATAATCTGCAGACATAACAATGACCTCTTTAGAAAGACCCTGAAACAGAAGACCAGCAGATGACCAAGGCCCCAGCTGATTCATCTGGGCCACTGTTAACCCACTACAGTCAACACACCTGGACACAAAGCCTTGGCTTCAGAGGGCTTGTGAGCAGAGTCAATAGAAGTTCAAACTAGAGCTCACAGAGAAAGAAAAACAGTATCTTATAACTCACATATAGATCAGAAGGCTTATTACAGAGAAATCCATTTAAAACTTGTTATGCAATTACTACTATAATTATTCTACATCTACTAGGTAATGTGTGTATTTAGTACAGAACTCAAGATTTAAGATTCGTCAAGTTATTGTCAATACAACAGTATACACGGTACAGTGTATTGAAATGCCGCTTCACACAGCATTAGTAAAGAAAGAAAAAATATATCAATATGTAAAACATACAAAGAGGTACAAATACTTAAATACTCTAAGGGGTTGATAGTTTAAAGCAGTGGTCATCAACCCTGCTACTGCAGATGCAATATTATTGTATGCACTGGTCACTTTCACATGCTACATTTCATTTCACACTTCATTCATTTACTGTTCCATTTCTCTATCTCTGTGCATGACTATCTCTTCCTTTATATTTTATACTATATATTTATGAGTTTGCTGGTTCTCCAACACATTTCATTGCCATTTTGACCCAGCATTACCATTATCTTACACATAATCAATAAAACTGAACTGAACTGAATTGACTGGAGGCTAATCTCTGCAGGAAAGTAGATCTCCAGGAGGAGGATGGATATTACAGCATTATTTAATCAAAATCTATCTGTTACCATTAACACAGAAAACAATTTGCACACATTTCTCTGTGTAAACCTTTTAGAAATCAGATTTTAAAACAACCACCCACTGCTGTCTCTAATATGACATCTACATTTAGTTATTTAGCAGACAGACATTTTTTTGCCCAGAGCTGCTTACAACAATGAAATGGAATGGAAGCCAAAGTAATACAATAGTACCTGATACAAATATATATATATATATATATATATCATATTTATATCAATATATATCATATTTATATATTTCAGCCATTTTTGCTCTTTGTGAGCTAACAAAGAGATTATGTGGAGAACATTGTAGTAAATTGTGATCATGAGTGTAAAAATGTATTATAAGTGATGAGCAGTTAGGAGTTCAGTGAGAGTCTAAGGAAAGAAATGTCATAAGCCCAAAGGATGGATAGTCTAGGATGGAGTGTGATTGTGTAGTTCTGAACCGGGGGGAAGATGGATGGGGTGTAGGAAGTATTGAACCAGGTGAGCTGCAGTATTCTGAATGCTCTGTAGAATAGAAATATCATAGAGAATTGCAATATTCAGGTCTGGAGACAACGAGAGCCTGGTAAGTTAACAGTCATAATCCAACTTTCTGTTGTTTTAAGAGCCAGTGAAAGTTCTGTCCATAGTAATCAGGCATATATTACAGATGTGGCAGACAGATTGGGCTGGAAATGTTGGAGTAGTCCTTTGAAGACAGCGCTTTTCAAATATTTTAAGTGTCTTAAACACTCATTAAGTGGCAATAAGTAGAACTTCAGAATTTTTCCTGCGGCCCACAGGGATCCACAGACAATTTGAGAACAAGCTGTTGAAGTACTGCCATGGAAAGCACTCCAAGATCTAGCACCGTTTAGCCAATGTTGAGATGTAGTTTTATGAGGTAAAAAAACAACAAATAATGGCTTAATAACAATCACAAAAATACTGCCATAGAGAAGCTTTCTGAGGTTTTTCTTTGCAGAACAGTTAAAACCTTTGGCGTCATCCTGTTTGCCTTCCGATGAGCATTGTTTTTTGAAGGGGCTGGCATAGAGAACTGGTTTGCGTGTGTGTGTGTGTGTGTGTGTGTGTGTGCGCGTGTGTGTGTGACCCGTGGGCATGCAGAGAGATGGACAGCTACAGCTGGAGGACTTACCGCTGGAGCAGTCGGCTCCTCCCCACCCGGGCTCGCACTGACAGGTGTTGGGGGCCACGCAGCGGCCGTGCACACATTTCTCAGCACAGTGGGCTGGAGGGGAGGGAGGAGAAGGGTGTAAAGGAAGAGGGAGAAAGAGAATAAACAAGGGAAAGTAAGGTCAAATTTCATCCCTTTAAATGAACACAGCTCAAGTGAAGAAGAACTAGAGGGAAAAACAAACATGACATGAAAAACCACATTAAGCAAAGCAGCTATCACTCAGACAAATGGGACGTGGGGTGTGGCAGCAAACAAACCCAGAATGAAAAGTGTTTTAAAAAGCTATTAATGGACAAAACCTTTGATCTTCTCTTGAACTGAGAAGTTCTTAGAAGAGTGCCGCTGATACCAGCTACTGATACTCTTTGACACAAGACAAGCAACAAAGCAATTACAATGGAAGTGGAGAACTAACAGAGTCTAACACAGAGAATAAACCAGCACTGGGAACAGAACCAAATCCATTAAGCCATGCAGCTTTACGACATTACAGCAGACTTTCCATGATCTGGAATGGGCTCTGTGTTTAAAGCCGACACATCCTTAGCTGCGCCATGAATACAAGCCCACTGAGAAGAAACTGGGGCTAATTGTGGGTCACTGTTTGTAAATACAAACCTCATGGTTCTTGTGCTGTTCATAATGATGGAAGAAAATACATTTCACAGGGATACAGGAATCTTGGGCCAATATCTGATTTTTAATGTACATATCTTTATATGATTATATATACCAACAAGCATTAATGAATTCATGCAACATTTATTTTTATAGGGCCACAAAACAGCTAAATGAATAAAATTTTAGTACCAGAGCACAGTAAATACAAATTTGTGAAACCAATCAACGAGTCAAAACTTGTCCTGTGTCTATATTGCATGAAAAGCAATAATCTGCTAAGAGTAATACACTGCTAAGAAAAATAAAGGGAAAACTTGAACAACACAATGTAACTTCAAGTCAGTAACACTTGAAATCAAACTGTCCACTTAGGAAGCAACACTGATTGAAAATCAGTTTCACATGCTGTTGTGCAAATGGAATAGACAACAGGTGGAAATTATAGGCAATTAGCAAGAAATCCCCAATAAAGGAGGTTCTGCAGGTGGTGACCACAGACCACTTCTCAGTTCCTCTGCTTTCTGGCTGTTGTTTTGGTCACTTTTGAATGCTGGCGATGCTTTCACTCTAGTGGTAGCATGAGACTGAGTCTACAACCCACACAAGAGGCTCAGGTAGTGCAGCTCATCCAGGATGGCACATCAATGCGAGCTGTGGTTTGCTGTGTTTGTCAGCGTAGTGTCCAGAGCATGGAGGCGCTACCAGGAGACAGGGAAGTACATCGGGAGATGTGGAGGAGGCTGTAGGAGTGCAACAACCCAGAAGCAGGACCGCTACCTCCGCCTTTGTGCAAGGAGGAACAGGAGGAGCACTGCCAGAGTCCTGCAATATGACATCCAGTGGGCCACAAATGTGCATGTGTCTGCTCAAACAGTCAGAAACAGACTCCATGAGGGTGGTATGAGGGCCTGACGTCCACAGGTGGGGGTTGTGATTACAGCCCAACACAGTGCAGGAGGTTTGGCATTTGCCAGAGAACACCAAGATTGGCAAATTCACCACTGGCACCCTGTGCTCTTCACAGATGAAAGCAGGTTCACACTGAGCACATGTGGCAGATGTGAAAGAGTCTGCAGATGCCATGGAGAACGTTCTGCAGCCTGCAACATCCTCCAGCATGACCGGTTTGGCAGTGGGACAGTAATGGTGTGGGGTGGCATTTCTTTAGGGGGCCACACAGCCTCCCATGTGCTCTAAAGAGGTAACCTGACTGCCATTAGGTACTAAGATGAGATCCACAGACCCCTTGTGAGACCATATGCTGGTGTGATTGGCCCTGGGTTATGCTAGACCTCATGTGGCTGAAGTTTGTCAGCAGTTCCTGCAAGACAAAGGCATTGATGCTATGGACTGTCCCGACCATTCCACAGACCTGAATCCTACTGAGCACATCTGGGACATCATGTCTCGCTCCATCCACCAACGCCACATTGCACAACAGACTGTCCAGGAGTTGGCCAATGATTTAGTCAGGAGACGGCACCTCATCGGTAGCATGCCCAGGCATTTTAGTACTACTGAACCTCATTTTGACTTATTTTAAGAACATTACATCAAAGCTGGATCAGCCTGTGGTGTGTTGATCAGTTTGATTTCCATTGATAATTTTTGTGTGATTATGTTGTCAGCACAATGTAAAGAGCAAAGTATTTAATAGAATATTTCATTCAGATCTAGGATGTCTTATTTTTGTATTCCCTTTATTTTTTTGAGCAGTTTATTTGAAGAAGCATTTAGCACCCACAACAAAATAGCAATAGAAATTAGCATCATATGGCATTAAACTGTATCATAGCATATCATACTGAAATATTTGTTGCTTGTTGACTAGTATATTAGCTTGTACCCAAAGTGTTAGATTGGAAATTATTGATTAGATCCTAAATATCTTAGATCCTATATGTAATAAATAACAATGTAATTGAGCAAATAGTAGAAGATAGTTTCTTAAAGTGACATTTGTCTGTTCAGTTTACAGAGATGATTGAAGGAACATGGCTTCAATTATCTATAATTAAGCTGTGGAACATGAATGACTTTAATAAACTCAGTACCAGTCGCATTGAAAAGAGCTGTTTCCCACCAGAAGACTGTATTCCTCTGGAGTGTTGAGGAAACAGAGGGCATGAGAAGGCACCATGTGATTGTGGGCAACTGTACGCACAACAGATCCTTTTCAAGGCCCAAAGAAAGTCTTCATTGAGCACCAGGGGGTCACATTTTCAAATCCACTGTGATATAAAAGCTGATTCATCAGGGATAAAGACTTTTATCATCTGCTGATCAGCCACAGATTGCTTTATTTCAGTTATCCAAAGGACTAGAGTCTGCCCTGTCATTAGAAATGCATTTCTCAGCAAGGTTACCGTCTGACTGCGTTAATATAACAATGAAAAGAAGCCTCCAGACATGTCTTGCTTGAGAAGCTCTGAACTGCTGCCAATTTGGCTCCATTGCCCAATCAAATAAACAATTTCACACAAATCTAATTAGCTTTTAGTTGTATAAAACTTAGAACCTTGTGGAATCAGACTTTTCCACCCTGCTGTAGTAATTATCCAAGGAAGCATCTTGTAATCAACTCTTCATGTTCTTCAGCATTAATAAAAGGCAACAAACTGAAATTTGATTTTGGAAGGATTTCATCTATAATCTTTAGATTTAGATCTGGCAGCAATTGTGCTTATTCTGCATTCTCCCTAAATAATATTTGTCTTTAAAGATTTTGGCCTGGTGTCAGGAGTTAAAAGAGAGATGGAAAACAAGTTCATCATCTTGTTATCTCCATACAGAAATCATTACTAGACAGCGTAATGGGCTAAATACTTGCCCTTTGTGCAACCAAGTCATTCACAATATCAAGCACTGATTCCAGGGCACTGGGTTAATTATCATGACTTTGTATAAAAATTATATATATATATATGGATGCACTTTCACCAAAGTCAAGATTTCAATGATTTATGACTTATATAATAATAATAATAATAATAATAATAATAATAATAATAATAATAATAATAATTTATATATAATATTTATTATATATAAGTAATAAATCATTGAAATGTTGACTTTGGTGAAAGTGCATCCTGAGGTAGCATGAGTTTATCATTTAATAATTAGCACTTCTGGCTTACAGCACTGCATCATCATTTTCTTGCACTTTGACATAACTTTTGGCAGCTTTTAAGAGAGTGACACTAATAGTTCACTGTAGTCTGTAGTGTGAAGAGCTGACAGAATTACTTACGAACACACATCTCTCTGCTCTCATAGAACCCAGGACAGCACTGAGACTTGCGGCGATACATGGTTTTCTCCCCTCTCCGGTAGGCTGTCTTGTAGCTCACCCTGAAAGCAGCAGCAGGTATTAAGAAGAGGTGCTGAAATGAGTATTATAAAAGTTCAGACTAAACACAACACAAAAAGTCATGATTACATAAGGCAGACTCTCTTAATTGGTGTATTAATGTCCTCTCATTGGGTAAGAGGTTGGGAAGAGAGTAAATCTTGGGATGTACAATGATATGAAAATGATATTGGTATCAGGCTGTTATTTGCTATACAAAATAAAATAATATTAATATCAGGCATGATTATTTTAGCAGCATTTTACCTCATTGTAGCTAATTTATTGTTATTTATTACTATTGTCACTGCAATGTGTCAAACAGTCAATAAGTATCAACGCCATATCAGTATCAGTAAATTTTTGCTGAAAAAAAAATATTACCATCAGACATTTAAGCTGTATTTTTTAACCCATATTTGATTATGCGTTTATGTGCAAAAAATATGCATTTATGCATTTTTGAAGAGCAGGTGAAGCTGTAAAGAATCATTTTACATCATTTCTTAGCTTAAAGAAATAAACAGTTATTTGCAAGTTATATTCTGTAAGCCAGTAAGATGTAATTCCAATTTTTAATATATATGTGTGTGTGTGTGTGTGTATACAGTATATATATATATATATATACAGGTCCTTCTCAAAAAATTAGCATATTGTGATAAAGTTCATTATTTTCTGCAA
>JBBIGC010000029.1:3365201-3377236 GCA_037576955.1 Lepidarchus adonis
AGCAGATCACATGACCTCACATCATCACTGACTGTGGAAACTTCACACTGGACTCAAACAACATGGATTCTGTGCTTCTCCACTCTTCCTCCAGACTCTGGGACCATTATTTCCAAAATTTACATTCATTTGAAAAGAGGACTTTGGACACAGCAACAGTCCAGTTATTTTTCTCCTGAGTCCAGGTAAGACGCTTCTGACGTTGTCTCTGGCTCAGGATGCGCTGACTCCAGCCTCAGTGCCCTCCTTGTGAAGCTCCCTCATTCTCCTGAAGGGATTTTGCTTGGTAATCCTCTCAAGGCGGCAGTTGTCTTTAGCAGTGACCTTTTGTGGCTTACCCTCCTTGTGGAGGGTGTCAAGTCAGCAGTCTTCCCCATGATTGTGGAGCCTCCTGACCCAGACTGAGACCATTTAAACCCAGGAAACGTTTGCAGGTGTTTTGAGTTGATTAGCTGATTAGGATGTGACACCATGACTTTCCAAGATTAAACTTTTTCCACAATATTCTAATCTTCTGAGACTGTGAATTTGGGGTTTTATTATCTATAAGCCATAATCATTTAAATTCCATGAAATAACTGCTGTGTAATGAATCTATATAATATGTATTTCACTTTTTTACACTATTAATTTTTTTTTTTTTTTACATGTAAACCTTTATAAACCTGTACTGGAGTCACAATATTGGGTTCACAATAAGCGGGTGTCCAGATTCTAAAGGTGACTTCTTTTAACACTAGTATTGAAAAATAACCAGCCCCCGGAGACGGAGCAAAGAGATGTCTGCAGTAAAGACCGAAAACTCTGCAAATGACATGACTGCAGCAAATGGAAGAGGGCTTGTTTACAAGGATGAAGAGGGAACGGAAAATGCCAGGTACCGTTTTCTTTACATATCAATTATATCATGAAATATATATGAAATGCTCTAGCCAATGTTTTTTTGGGCTGATTGATATACATTTTGTATACAAAGTTGTGAATTACCAGCTTCTTACCCAAACCTTTGTTTTTAAGATCTGAAGATCTCTCAGAGATGTTGGCCTCAGGGACCAAAGAAGTTCACAAGAAGGCGGAGAACACGCAGTTTGTCCGAGATTTCCTTCACGGACGCATACGCAAGGAGCTCTTTAAGGTTGGCGTCGTTTGTGAAGTGAATGTAAAGTTCCTCATAGTTGATAAATGAATTCTTACTGTGTAGGAAAGTAAGTGAAAGCCTGTTGGCGGAACATCCAGGGTCAAAATCTGAGATGGAAATCCAATTATGAGCTGGTGCCTTTAATTAATAATAATGTTCTATTTATATAGCTCTTTTCACAAACCCAATTAGGGCTGAATGATTTAGAAAATATCTAACTGCAAATTTTCTGGTCACTACTGCAATTTTTATTAATATACAGTGCTGTGGGAAAAAATTTATTTGACCCCTTTTCCGAGTTCCTGTATTTTTGTTTTATTACAATGAATCGAGAATCCCAGGAAGGGGGTCAATTATTTTTAAGAGCACAATATGGGCCTAGTGGTTGGGACTTTGCCCCTGGGATCAGAAGGTTCAAGTCCCAGCTCGAGCACCACTGAGGAACCCTTGAGTAAAGTACCGTCCCCACTTCACTGCTGCCCGGGCGCCTCTGTTGACGGCAGCCCACTGCTCCACGTGTGCACGTTTGATTGGTTAAATGCATAAATTTCCCATTTGTGGGACTATAAGGGATAATAAAAAAAAAATATTAAAAAATATACACATCTTTCCAGGTCTGAATTTGCTGCAAACTTATTAGCTCTGTGTCATTTCTCCAAATAAAATGTTAAAACGGGCAATTAACTGTTCTAATTACATTACATTGTTAAAATGAACCTGAATAAGCCACACCTCCTTCAGTACATTGTAAATTGCCCTGCACTGCGTCATCTTACTTTCAGCATTTTGTCTCAGCGATTGGTGCTTAATACATATTATTTAGGAAGATTGGTAATTTATGATTTTTAATTACATGTCAATTTTAGTTACATGTCTAAGTGAAATACTTGGTACTTAACATGTATATACTTTTGGACTTTGAGTACTTGGTACAAACCCCTAAAAGCAGGAGTTAACTTTATCTCGCTAATTGGTTTTGTTCCAATTAATATTTTTTCCCCCTCAAAACATGAAATTTTTATTGAAGTGAAATGAAAGTAACCCCAACTAATTTGTCACCACACCCCTAACACCACTCTCCTAACACCACGTCTCACACCACCAAAATGAGTATCATTTTTATATTTGAGTGTTAATGTCAATTCTTCTTGACTTTTAATCATGAATATTTTTATCTCCCTTCTTTAAGAATTAAAAATCTGTACCAATCATAAAACTAGTTTTAAATTACTTTTTCAACCCCTGTATATTGAAAGCTGTTGGTGTATGAAACGTCATATAGCTGGCACATCTATTTTCATCTAAATTTCATAGAAATCTTCCATCGATTATGGATTTATTCAACACTCAAGATTGAATAAATAACTCTTTATTCTTGGCCCGTGCTCAGCTTGGTGCAGTGGCGCTGTTCTACACTTACACAGCCTTGGAGGAGGAGATTGAGAGGAACAAGGATCACCCCAGCTTTGCCCCACTCTACTTTCCCAATG
Organism: Lepidarchus adonis; assembly: GCA_037576955.1. Taxonomy (NCBI): domain Eukaryota; kingdom Metazoa; phylum Chordata; class Actinopteri; order Characiformes; family Lepidarchidae; genus Lepidarchus; species Lepidarchus adonis. The sequence goes on from JBBIGC010000029.1 coordinate 3,367,830, forward strand.
AGCTGCATCGCCATGATGCGCTGGCCCGTGACCTGGAGTACTTCTATGGAGAAGATTGGCAGAGTCGAGTTAGCTGCTCCCCAGCCGCTCAGCAGTACGTGGAGCGCATTCACGAGATTGGCAGAGATGACCCAGTCTTGCTGGTGGCCCATGCCTACACTCGCTACATGGGTGACCTCTCAGGGGGTCAGGTTTTGAAGAAGGTGGCACAGCGCGCTCTAAAGCTTCCGTCCACTGGGGAAGGGGTCAACTTCTACCAGTTTGATGGCATCCATAGCGCCAAAGCCTTCAAGCAGCTGTACCGGAGCCGCATGAATGAACTGGAGCTGGACACTGACACGAAGGAGAAAATTGTCAAGGAGGCCATCATGGCCTTCCAGTTCAATATAGAGGTATGAAGATATAAAGTCAGCTTTGAGCCATTTTCTTTGTTTTGCATATACACTACTCAAAAGTTAGGGATATTTGGCTTTTGAGTGAAATATGATATTTAATGTAAAAAGTTCTACAGTGATATCCTGAAAGTAGGGCATTTCAGTTGAAAAGTGATTTCCTCATCTCAATTTATTGAAACAAAAGCCAACAATGTTTTTAATGATTTTAAAATATCAGTGTCTAAATAACGCGTCATGTGGCCTTGAGCATCAATTACAGCTCAACAACCAGTCGACTTATGGCTTCCCTCTCTTCTTGAAGGCCATTGAGGTTCCGGGGTACAGAGTTACAAGCCTCTACACAGTGACCATAGGTTTTCTATGGGATTCAGGTTGGAGAAAGTGCAGTCGCTCCATTCTAGGTTCCCCAGTCTCCAGCAGCCGCTCCCTAATGATGGGACCTGATAATCTGCAGCATTGTTGTTCATGAAGATGAAATGAGACCTGTGTTGTTCATGCAGGGGCACAATGACATGATTAATGATGTTATTCAGGAAGTATGGGCTTGTAACTGTTCCCTTTACAAAGTGTAGGGCAGTTCTGTATTGACTAGACACACCTGCCCGCACTGTAACACCTCCACCAACAGCGGCTGATGCATAGCGCTCTCCTCACACTAACGTTGTTGGCAGAAAAGCTGTGATGACGCCTGTTAAGCTCCTTGCTGGTGAACTGGTGTAAAAATGACAAACTTTGAACAGTTGAACATGTGCATTTAAAAGTTTAGGGAAGGTCACATTAACCTTCAGAGGTGAACTTAAAGTGCATTTTAGGTTCATTCTGAAATATCACCCAAAAGCCAAAAATACCCTAACTTTTTGTGAGTAGTCTACCTTACAACTATGAAATACTTGAAATTTCTTGAAAAATACTTGAAGAAAAGGCCCATTACAATAGAAAATGAACGTTTTCCAGTTTTTGGACAAATCCAAGCCTTCAAGCCAGTTATCTCCATTTATCTTTCCACACGTGTAGACTCCCGACCATGGATAACTGTGATTCTCAGTATTCAGAATTAGTGAAGGAAATCTGTCACATCGCTCAGGAGGTTCATTCATTTGAATGTGACAAATTGCAGAAAAATCACCAACTCTAGCTAGCAACATGCTTTAAAATTTCAGCACCGCAGATTTGGTTTGCCCAAAAATTAGCAGCGTTGGGTCTCGTTCCAGCTGGCACTTTTTAAAGTTCTGCATTTAAATGCAGGTTTTCCAGGAGTTGGAAGAGATCGGAAAATCTATCCAGGAGGATGTTCTGGATGCAGGTCCTATTCAAAGTGACATGCAAGGCGATATCAGGAAATGTCCTTACTATGCTGCCAAGATGGGTAAGAATGATTGGACAACTACGTTATAACTGCACATATTTAACAAAACATGTTCCATATTAACATTTTATAGTGTCTTCATATTTTGTTCCTTATTTCCTGTTGTAGCTGCCAGAGGAAAATCAGCATATGTTTGTCAAACGGCCATGGCTTTCCTCAGAAACCCCACAGGCCAAGTTCTATTGGCTGTTTGGATTGCTGCCCTTGCTGGATTGGCTACCTGGTACCTAATTTGATTCATTAGTCAGTGGAAGAGAAGAAACCTGTGTAGAAGCTGAACCTTTATACTGATTTGAGCACCCTTCCCCTTTTTACCCGTTCTTAGATTAGCGTGAAGGGTCTAAGCAAACACAGTGTCTGAACTCAATGATGACTGCCAAACACGTTACGGAGGGTTTGCTTCATGTCTAATGGACACAGGCTTCATCACCTTCTACCTGTCTCACTGTTGTTGGTCCAGACATTTCTGTAGTCGTGAAGCATCTTCACATACATGATGAACGTTTGGTCATAGAACCGGCCTGGTTATCAAGGTTATATAAGTTTCTTTTTAAATCACGTTTTGAAACGTGACACATGCACTGGATGTGGTAATTATTTGCCCACTCACAAAGAAATGAACAGTATCATTTTAATGGTTTATATTAACAGTGATGGAATATCAAAAAGAAAATCACATTACAGGGGGTCCTTGACATGCATCGTACTTGTCTTAGGAAAATGTGGCTACGTTTGCTGGGTTTTTTAAAATGCACGTACACTGCTCTCCGTAATTATTGGCACCCCTGGTTAAGATGTATTTAATAAATTCTGTTGTCTTCCAAATAATATAGCACCACAATGGAAAAAAGAGGAAAATCCAACCATTAATTCAAGTGTATTTATTCAGTGGGCAAAATCCCACATTAAGAAATAATTCTTTTACATCAAATCATGTGCCACAATTATTAGCACCCCAGATGTTAATACTTTGCACAGCGCCTAAACTTCTATAATGTTTCACAAGATGGAAGAATACAGAAAGAGGGATATTCGACTATTACTCTACACAATCTCTCAATCATCCAGCGACCTGGGTCCTCTCCTATGCGCTCTCCTCTTCAGCTCACTCCACAGCTTCTCCTCTGCGCTCTCCTCTTCAGCTCACTCCACAGCTTCTCCTCTTCAGCTCACTCCACAGCTTCTCCTCTGTACTCTCCTCTTCAGCTCACTCCACAGCTTCTCCTCTGCGCTCTCCTCTTCAGCTCACTCCACAGCCTTTCAATGGGGTTGAGGTCTGGGGACTGAGATGGTCATGGGAGGAGCTTAATTCTGTGTCTGGTGAACCATTTTTTGATGATTTGCCATATATTTCAGGTCCTTGTTGGAATACCCAATGGTGACCCATCTTTAGCGTTTGGGCAGAGTCCACCAGATTTTGAATTAAAATGTCCTGGTATTTCAAGGGCTTGTGGAAGAGAAACAGCTCCACAGCATCACAGATCCTCCCCCATACTTCACAGTGGGCATTTACATCAGACCCACTTAGAATGTTTGTTGCCAAAAAACCACATTTAAGTCTCATCTCTTCTTATCTGACCAAAGTGCATGGTCCCAGTTGAAGTCCCAGTACTGCTTAGCAATCTCCAGATGTTAATCTTTGGGATTGTAGGTTTTTCCTTGCATGCCTCATTAACAGTTTGTTGTCTTGGAGATAGCATCTTATGGTTGTCATGGAGACTGAACCCCAAGATACCACATTTAGGTGTTGGAGAACTTTTTACTTCTCTTACCATTTTCCTCACTGTGTGGTGGTCAGATAAACCTTGTTTTTCCCTCTTACAGTTGTTTTTAACTTATTTATTATTCCTCCGATTGTAAATGCAGGCAGGTGTAGACGAGTAGCTATTTTCGACACACATGTGCCTTACTTGAATGGTATGTTCTCTTGTCTTTCTCATGCTGAAGAGTGACTAAAAGGAATATGACTATATATTTATATATATTTACATATTTATACCCCAGGGAAACAGGAAGTCATTCATTACTCAGATGAACACATCTTAACCAGGGGTGCCAATAATTGTAGAGGGCGTTGTAAATACTTTAGAGAGCTGGTTCTCAGGCAAGTGGAAAATAAATTGGTATTTGAACCATGAGTTGCATGGTTCCCCTTCCATATTTACACGTGAGGCTATGACCTTAAAAGCATGAATTTTAAATGGCTTAATTAATACAAATAAATGTTAATTAGCCATTATAAATACTATTATGTGGGTGCATAAACATAAGCAGTGTGGTCCTGGCCCTCTGGCTTTCATAGAACCAAATGGAGCAACAAAAGACCCCAAATAACCTCACTGCAATTAGTCTACAAAACTGACAAATTTGTATAATATTTTGTCATATAATAGAGCCTAAGTGAATATGTAATTTATGTCAGTGTGCACTGATATAATTACATAACTGCCTTCTCTTGGTAAAGCCAAAATCCATTTCCTGCATCATGTTATTTGCTGTTCTGAACAGACGATGGCAGTAGTGCCATCTCTATTAACCTGTTTCTATGGGAAGTCAATTCAATAAGAACTAAGCTTTGCCAGACTGGTTACAGCTGCTTACATGGCATCTGTCATTTTAATGTACAGGATAGTGAAATAAAAGATTATATTCAGAATTAATAAACTCTTTAGCTTTTCTCTCATTAGGTCTATTCATGTGTTGGGACCTGATCTGTTACTAGGACTCATCTGAATACTGCTGCTTAAAGTGACAGTATAGACCTGAGCCATATCCATGACTTATTTTACAATGTCACTGACTGGGACAGAACAAATCATGGATGTGGTCCACATGTGCGCCGGGCAATTTCTGCTTAATGAGTTGTTTTATCTTAGTAATAATTAGTTTATATGTATCTTGATCTTCATAGTTCTTTTCTCTAGTCTTCTATCACGTGCAGGTGATTAAATTCCAACAAAATATGGAATTTGTCAGCCCACATTTTTAATCTTCACACCACACTAACAAACAAACAAATAAACAAGCATGTTTTCACTGTTAAATTTGTATATCATCAAAATAATATCAACATACTGTATATTATACACACACACACAATTAAAAATATTTACTTATTTAAAATATTTCATTTTCACAATTTGTCTGCTACTGGGAAAGAGGCTTGGGTGGCATGATGAACTTTTAATTATGAATTTTGACTAAACAGTACTTTATTTGTGCACTTTCATTTGTTCTTAATAATGAAATCAGAAACTAAATCTTGTATTTTCACAGCAAAATGACCAAGGGGCTGGGAAAAAATTAGCTCAAAAATCAAGTGCTTTGTAGGAGTATATGACATAACCATAAATAGCCATTACATCATATAATATAAATAACTAGTATAATGTCAGCTTGTTTGAAAAAAGAAAGAAAGAAAGAAAGAAAGAAAGAAAGAAAGGAAAAAGAAAGAAGAAAACAGAAACAAAGAAAGGAAACATTTACTGTATAAAGAAAGAAAGAAAAGAAAAATAAATAAATAAATAAGGAGAAAGAAAGAAAGAAAGAAAGAAAGAAAGGGAAAAGAAAAAAGAAAGAAAGAAAGAAAGAAAGAAAGAAAATAAATAAATAAAGAAGTAAAAGGAAAGAAAGAAAAGAAAAATAAACACATTAAAAAAATTAACAATAAATAAGGAAAAAGAAAGAACAAAAGGAAAAATAAATAAATAAATAAACAAATAAGGAAAAAGAAAGAAAGAACAAAAGGAAAAATAAATAAATAAATAAATAAAGAAGAAAAAGGAAAGAAAGAAAATAAAAATAAACACATAAAAATAAATAAATAAATAAATAAATAAATAAGGAAAAAGAAAGACACAAAGAAAAAATAAATGAATAAAGAAGGAGAAAGAAAGGAAGAAAGAGATCTTCTTGAATATAAATGCTTGAGGGCATGGCAATTGAGTCCAGTGAAGAAAGCCATCAATAATATTCCAGTCCATCAGACATATAGGTTCTGACACACGCTTCCTTTTAAACACAGAGAAACACGACTCGGAGCTGAAACTTCAGACAGGAGCGGGTTACGGGTTTGCTCTGTGTGTGGTTCACACTGACCTGTGTTTAAAACCTGGTCCGTCTGCTTTTCCTCTAACATCCTGAATCACGTCACTGACCTCTATCAAAATAAAAGTTCCCATCATCTGCATGTTCTTATTGGGAAATACTGTCTTATAATGTTGTCCAGAGAGATTCTTACCACCGCAGTACCACACAACACACTGAGGATCTCCACCTCAACATCTCCACCTCCACCTCCACCCACCTCAGCCACTGTAGGTGTGAGTGATGCTGTATTTCAGCTGACAAATTATGCAGATTTATTCACAACAAGAATGTATCTTGTTATTTGGGAGAATTATTACAGTCCAAATGACAAATGAGAAAAAAATCATATGTTGCATGGTTGGATCTTAACAAAGTTCCAAGTAGATCTTCACCATCTACAAGAAGAAATGGGAGTGAGACCAAAAACTTTTTGAGCTTAAACTGAAACAGCTGATCAAAAGTTTAGGGACACACCTCCAAAAAAAACCCATAAACCCCCAAAACAGAACTCAGTAACGAGCAGCTCCACTGTTATTGTTGATCTTCCTGCTGGATGCAGGTGTTTCCATGAGGTGAGGAGAACATTTCACGAAGGGTCTACTGTCTGGAACTTTCGTCCATTTTCTAAACTTCTCTTCCATCCATCCCCAAAGGTTCTCAGTGTGATTTAGATCAGGGGAACATGCAGGATGAAGAGTGTAGAAGAGTGATGTTCTCCTGGGAGAAGTACCTTGTCCTCCGGGCAGTGTGTACTGTAGCGTTGTACACACTCTGTCTGACTGTTGATTGGTGGAGTCAAGTTTTGTAACCGTTTCCATGATGAGCCTCAGCAGCTCTTTTTCTGAGGTCCTCAGACATCTTGCTTGGTTGTGGGTGGTCCTGCTGGGTTCCTGTTCTTCTCCCACGCGCCTCTGACTGTCAGCCTGTGACTGAAAGCAGCAGCTGTAAGAGCCTGAGTCGGGAGAGGGCGCTGTGATCCTGTCGGCTGAATAGAGGGGCACACTTCTCCATGCTGCCCGTTCACCCTCGCCAGCTCATGGGTCTCAGCTGGGCGGATGCCCTTCTGGGCAGTGCATGGTCATTTTGTATCTGGCTGCTGCATCTGACCTCCGCTGGCACTGTGGTAAAAAACGGGCACTTTTTCCTCTGGGACCTCTGTCCTCTCCAGTGGACTGGGCAGCTTTAGGGATGACTCCCATTCAGGGGAGTAACATACGCGCTCCCTTCTGCCTTCGGGAGAATAGTCAATATTTTAAGGAGGCGTGTCGGCTCGAACCTCATTCCACATGTTTGGGGAACTCCTCCTTTAATGCACATGCTCCCCTTCAGTGTCTGGAGAGCGGCTCCCATTTAGTATCTGAAAGCTCATTCACATTCCAGCACCCAGCGCACATCTGTCAGTGCAACTTATTTCCACATCTGTTTGGTGCCTGGTGTTCATACCCATACAGACTGGATAATTCTAATCATTCTCTTATTTTTGCCAAACAATCTTCAATAAATACATTGCCAAATATAAGATTTTTGTTTTATTTGTTTAATTATGCATTAAGGCTTTTTAGACTTGGTTGAAAATCAGATGATGATTTAAGTCACATTCATACTAAAGTATAGAAACTTTTAAAGGTTTAATAAACTTTCAAGCTTCACTGCATGTGACTTTTAACTTTACTCAAGCGAAATATTGCATATAATTATCGCAGGTCAAATAGCTGATTGGGTGGAGAACTAGTGGCACCATTGAGTGGGGTTGGAGAATCTTGAGAGTAGGGCTGCAACAACGAATCAATTTAAAAGAATCGCGCGACACGGACGGAAAAAACTTTAGTTGAGCGCAGAGCACACTCGGCCTCCGCACGCATGGATGCTAGCAGAGTTAGCGCCTCACAGACAGGGCGGAGCAAACATAAACAAACGAGCGCAGGCAAATCTGTGCGTTTCACACTAAATACACAGAAAAGGTGTGTTAACTGCTAAATATGCAAAGCAACATTGCACGGAAACAGCACGGCAATGATCCAGCACCTGAATAATCCTGGTTTGATGAGGAGGAAGTGAGTTCAACAGCAGGTAAGTCACTACAGAACCTACTTTGAGTTGAGTTGTTTTTCTGAAAACAAGACATCATTTCTGTCTATGTCTAGTAAATGTATCTTGATTTCAGATTTTTTAGATATTTGGACTGAAAACAGGACAAAACTTAGAAAATTATTATTGACAAATATATTTGTGTGTGTTGTACTTTTTAATTTAATTATAAAGTTATTTTATAGCACCTGGTATCTTAAGCTGTGTTTAAATGTGGGGTATAAATGAACCTTGCACTTACTACATTGGTGGTTATAATTATTAATTAATAGGCTTCAAGTGAACTTGAGAGAGTGTGAGTGTGAGTGTGTGTGTGTGTGTCTTGTCTGTAATTGCTCATTGTGTTACTTACCTTTACACTAGTAACTAAAACAAGTATGTGTGTGTAAGTGTGTATTTATAGTTGATGTAAAATTGTGCTGTTACACACACTCATACTATCTTTTTGATTCCAGAAAAAAACAGAAACCATGAGCGACTTCTTGATGAGAAATGCATCATGTTACCACGGCAACCGCTGTCTCCACAGACAGTTTCCTCAACATCGTCACTGATATGAGCCTCAGTCGATGGTGAAGATGCCGCTTCACTAAAATGATCCTGAACCCTGGTTACACTCGGCTTCATTATTATTCTAATAAAGGAGCAACAATTGTGCACTTTATAAAGATTTTAGTTTTGTTTTTAAATAAAAGGTTAAAAAAACGAATACTTTTCTTGTTTTTTTGTCATTTATTTGACAGATTAATCGATTATTAAAATAATCGTTAGTTGCAGCCCTACTTCAGAGCATAACAATAGTGAGTAATAGTATTGAATTGTTTTTACATTAGGCCTCAGAACCTACAGTAGTAAAGCTGATTTGACTGGAGATTTACAATCTTCCCCCAACACTCACCACACATACACAGACAGACACACAGACACACAGACACACAGACATGGACTCATTTTTATAAGACCCCTGCTTTGCATTTTCTTTAAAGCAAATTAAAGTGACACAGTAATCTGCTAATGTTACAGTGTTTTATGGCTTTGGGCGCTGGAATTCTTTGCTGTCACTACGTTCCATTGATTCTGTTCTTCTTTAGATGAGAAGAAACCGGATTCAGTCGGCTTTAAATTCAGCTCTCAATGCTCAATGCTTCAGTCCAAAAATGATAAGACAAGACAAGACAAGACAAGACAAGACAAGCTAAGACAAGCTAAGACAAGCTAAGACAAGATAAGACAAGACAAGACAAGCTAAGACAAGACAAGACAAGACAAGCTAAGACAAGACAAGAGAAGACAAGAGAAGACAAGACAAGACAAGACAAGCTAAGACAAGCTAAGACAAGCTAAGACAAGATAAGACAAGACAAGACAAGACAAGACAAGACAAGAGAAGAGAAGACAAGACAAGACAAGACAAGCTAAGACAAGCTAAGACAAGCTAAGACAAGATAAGACAAGACAAGACAAGCTAA
>JBBIGC010000029.1:3380302-3391768 GCA_037576955.1 Lepidarchus adonis
GCACTTGTCAAAATAATGTACAATCGGATTAAATGGCTGGAACATGTAAACGTGGAACAAACGTGGATCTCTTTATTTAAAGCTCATGTAAACAGTTCGGTTGGTTTCTTTTAATCTGATTAAATTTAATCAGATTGAAAAAAAGTGTCCATGTAACCGGGGCTAATGTTTGCTGAAAATATTGTTTATTTTTCCATGTTCTAGATCTAGAAGGCCTGTCTCACATTAGTGAATGTTGATGTTTGTGAGTTCACCATCAGGAGAACACTGAACAGCAGTGATGTGTATGGCAGGGTAGCAAGGAGAAACCCACTGCTCACACCCAAAAATATTGCTGAAGTTAGCTAAAGGTCATCCGGGCGCTCCAGAAGGATACTGAAATAATGATCTGTGGATGGATGAAGCCAAAATAGAATTGGCTTAAATGCAGAGCATTATATTTGGAATAAGAAAAACCCTTAATTATTATTATTATTATTATTATTATTATTATTATTATTATTATTATTATTATTATTATTATTATTATTATTATATGGTGGCTGTGCAGTAGTTAGCACTGTTGCCTCACTGCAATAAGGTCCTAGGTTCTCTCCCCAGCTCAGCCACTGGTGTCTTTCTATGTGTAGTTCTCCCAAGCTCTCCCCATGTTTGCATGGGTTTCCTCCGGGTGCGCCGGTTTCCTCCCGCTGTCTACAGACTTGTGGTTTGGGTTGACTGACTACTCTAAATTGCCCATAGGTGTGAGTGAATGGTTGTCTGTCTCTGTGTTGCCCTGAGATGGGTCGGCGTCTTGTCCAGGGTGCACTCCTCCGCCCCGGCCCGGCTCCAGCTTCCCCACGACCTGAAAATGGATAATGGATGGTAGGATGAAGGGTTTGGAAATTGGATGGATCGAGGGATTATTATTATGAATTTATTTTCCAAAAAAACAGTCATAATAAACGAATAGAAAAAATAGATAAAACTAGATCAAATCAAATAAAAATTCAATACATATGGACTTATTATTGCAGATACTTGCAGAAGGCAGCAATGCCATTCCATGCCTAGTCTGCCAGAAATCAAAAGAAAAGGGTGAAATTAAAACAATAACACTTTAATATGATGCCATCTGTTCTTAATGGAGTTCATGCCTCTTATACAGAGGATCTCAGGACGTGTGTGAACACTGAAGTGGTTTAGATAATGGATGGATATTTTTTTACCAATCTTTAGCAAAGGTGCCAATAAATATTATGCTGACTGTACGTTTAACTAACTACGTTCTGAAACACACATCCTTAACTTAGTCAACCTTAATTTGCATTATTTGTTTGTTTTTCATGACAAAAACGTCTAGCTGGAGGTGCACATGAGTCTGATCTCTCTCATTGTTCTGGTCTGTTATTGGTTCTTGTCTGTTTGTGTTTTTTAATGTGATGTGCAATGGTTGTTTTAGCCTCTGGTTGTTTCCAGGGCTGCATTGTACAGTCCTCCGCGGTCCCAACTGGAGCGGCTGAGGTAAATTATTTGGGCCCAGTGGCACCACAAACAGCTCTCCAAGACCCTTCTGATCCTGACCCTGTGATGGCTGCTGCTCTCTGCTGCCACCTACTGTACATACCCCTCAATCTCTCACCAGAGCCTCCACAGCCCATGCAGATTGTTTTGGTCACCATTTTTGCTAACTTGTATGTGTTCTTTTTGCTTTTGCTTGTGACCTACATCTCCTCTATTCTACAACATTTAGGAATAAGACTGATCACAAGTTAAAGCTTCATGATCTAAAGTGAACTTTAAATTTGTGTCTTACCTTCCCTGACTGATGCTGGATCTTTTTCTGGTGAGATCTAACCAGTCATGGTGTTATCTCCTAGCTGACATCAACACACTTTTCCTGGGCTGTGTTCACCTCTCACCTTCACCTCTAATGTTCTGTCATTTCTTCACACTCTGTTCGTACCCTCAGTGAGCTGTATGTACCTTTGCCTGATGAATTCTGTGAACTGCTTTTCTTACACATCGACTGAAGTCATCCCCTGCTTTCTCATTCATTCTGTACCTTGACACTGAGGTTTTAAGGCCAATATTTATCTGTGTGGTAGCAGTGTTGGCTAATATTTTGTGTTTAATAATTGCATGGGTATTAGAAGAGATGTTGCCATCTCTGATAACAGCGCTTAATGCCACAAATGTAAATTTAACATTTATTTTATGACACCTGCTGTAATAACAGTGTAGTAACTGTGAAACAGTCTGGCATTGAGAAATCTAATTATGAAACCTATGTTAGATTTGTTGCTCCTGTATAACACTGCAGGAAGAAGTCATTTTATAAACTGCTGTTTCCTAAAACTCTTTCAAATGTGTGGTTCATCCCTGTTGACAGTTTTGGAGCAACACACAGACCAGTTGCAGGGTTTAGCTTGGAAAGAGGACGGCTTCCTACTTGCCTCTTCCTGCAAGGTAAGTGAAACAATTTTTATTCAGTATTGACTTCCTAGGTGGTTAAAAATTAGGGTGGTGGTGGGGCAGTGAGAAAACATGAGTTGGCAGTTGGTGTAGGGTCCGGGAGCCGGCACCTCCACCTTTCACCCCCAGGGGGAGCCCCGCTCTCCAGGTGCTCTGAGCCGCTGCTGGCTCTCACCTGCTGCTCATCAACTCAATCAAGGAGGTCTATAAAGCCTCTCTCCTCAGAACGCTCAGCGCTTCTACCCAGATCCAGCTCTTCACAGAATAATTATCGTCTTCTCCTGAGTTTCGCGTTTTCCTATCTTCAGTTTGAAGCTAGTTAGTCTTATTTTCTTCTTTGGAATTCTCATTTATTTTCCCCATTTATTTTCTTATATTTATTGATTTATTTTCCTAGAGGGTTTCCCCCTCTAGGCTTTTCTTTCTTTTCTCTTACAAAGTCCTTTTGCTTTCTAGGTTAGTTTAGGTGTTTATATTTGTTTTTTTTTGTTTCTTTATTTCTCTCGTTCGAGAGATATATTTCCAAGTCTCCGTGTTATCTCACTGTGATTCCCTGCCTATTCTCATCCTGCCTGGTCCAGGTTCGAGCCTCGGGCTCGCCACTTTTGGGCGTTTCGTCCCCGAGAACCTTACAGTTGTTTTTTTTAGTTAATCTGATCCAACATTTTTTTAAAGCTATTGGCATAACTGTTTATTTATCATTTGAATGTGCTGACATCATTTGTGCTGCCCAACTGGTGCTGCTGTTGTCAGTTGAAAGACATAATTAAACGTAAAAATATCTGAAGTCTGAGTTTAGAAAGTGCACATAAAGTGGGGCAAAAAAGTATTTAGCAGCCAATGATTCTCCCTTTTAAAAGATGAGAGAGTTCATCATAGGTAAATTTTTTTTTATAATAATCAGGAAATCACATTGTATGATTTTTAAAGAATTTATTTGTATAATGGTGCAGAAAATAAGTATTTGGTCAATAACAAAAGTTTACCTCAATAGTTTGTAATGTAGCTTTGGTTGGTCAAACATTTCCTGTAGGTCTTCACCAGGTTTGCACACACTGTCGCTGGTCCATTCTTCCATGTAGATCTTCTCAAGAGCTGTGATGTTTTGGGGCTGTCGTTGGGCAACATGGACTTTTAATTCCTTCCACAGATTCTCTATTGGATTGAGGTCCGGAGACTGGCTAGAACACTCCAGAAACTTCAAATGCATTTTACGTAGCCACTCCTTCGTTGCCCGGGTGTGTTTGGGATCATTGTCCTGCTGGAAGATCCAGACACGTTTTATGTTCAATGCTCTCACTGATGAAGGTTTTTGCCCAAAATCTCATAATACATGGCCCCATTCTTCCTTTCCTTAATACGGATCAGTCGTCCTGTCCCCTTTGCAGAAAAGCATAATGTTTCCACCCCCATGCTTCACAGTGGGTGTGGTGTTTTTGGGATGCAACTCAGCATTCTTTCCCCTCCAAACACGGCGAGTGGTGTTTATACCAAAGAGTTCCATTTTGGCCTCATCTGACATCAACATGACATCTAGATGGTCTCTAGCAAACTTTAGACGGACCCAGACATGTGCTGGCATAAGCAGGGGGACCTTTCAAGTGCTGCAGGGATTTAATCCGTGTACTTCTGGGCTGTTTTCTCACCGTTCTCAAGATCATTTGTACCCATAATGTGAGATCTTGCATGGAGCCCCAGTTCTTGGAAGATTGTCAGTGATTTTGTATTTATTCCATTTTCTAATAATTGCTCCAACAGTTGATCTCAACTGCTTGCCTATTCGGACTGTTTGAAGGTGTGGACAGGTGTCTTTTATACAGATAACGAGTTCAAACAGGTGCCATTAATACAGGTGACGAGTGGAGGATAGAAGAGCTTCTTAAAGAAGCAATAACAGGTCTGTGAGGCCAGAATTCTTGCTTGTTTCTAGGAGCTAAATACTTATTTTCTGCACCATTACACAAATAAATGTGATTTCCTGTATTTGTTTGTACTTTCTGTCTCTCACAGTTGAAGTGAACCTATGATGAACATTACAGACTCTATCATCTTTTTAAGTGGGACAACTTGCAGAATCGGTGGCTTCCAAATACTGTTTTGCCCACTGTGTACTACGTTGTTCTTGCTTTTTTCCACTTAGGGTTCACTTATGTCATGTTTCTATGACCTGTTTCAATATCTTTTGAACACTTAAAATAAAACAGACAATTTTTGTCTTCTTTATAGGATCATAAACTGCTAAAAAATAAAGGGAACACAGTAATAAGACATCCTAGATCTGTATGAATAAAATATTCTTATTAAATACTTTGTTCTTTACATAGTTGAATGTGCTGACAACAAAATTACACAAAAATTGTCAATGGAAATCAATACCAACCCATGGAGGTCTGGATTTGGAGTCACACTCAAAATTAAAGCGGAAAAACACACCACAGGCTGATCCAACTTTGATGTAATGTCCTTAAAACAAGTCAGAATGAAGATCAGTAGTGTGTGCGGCCTCCACGTGCCTGTATGACCTCCCTACAACGCCTGGACATGCTCCTGATTAGGTGGCGGATGGTCTCCTGAGGGATCTCCTCCCAGACCTGGACTAAAGCCTCTGGCATCTCCTGGACAATCTGTGGTGCAACGTGGCGTTGGTGGATGGAACGAAGTACGGGCGGCCAGTCCACAGCATCAATGCCTTTGTCTTGCAGGAACTGCTGACAAACTCCAGCAACATGAGGTCTAGCATTGTCTTGCATTAGGAGGGTCAACTGCACCAGCATATGGTCTCACAAGGGGTCTGAGGATCTCATCTCGGTTCCTAATAGCAGTCAGGCTTCCTCTGCCAAGCACATGGAGGGCTGTGCGGTCCCCCAAAGAAACGCCACCCCACACCATTACTGACCCACTGCCAAACCGGTCATGCTGGAGGATGTTGCAGGCAGCAGAACTTTCTCCACGTCTGTTTCTGACCGTTTGAGCAGACACATGCACATTTGTGGCCCGCTGGTCATTATACAGGGCTCTGGCACTGCTCCTCCTGTTTCTCCTTGCACAAAGGTGGAGGTAGTGGTCCTGCGGCTGGGTCGTTGCTCTCCTACGGCCTCCATGGAGGTTGCAGTCCTCCACATCTCCTAATGTACTGACCTGTCTCCTGGTAGCGCCTCCATGCTCTGGACACTACGCTGACAGACACAGCAAACCTTCTTGCCACAGCTCACACTAATGTGCACTAATCTAAATCTATGTGGCCCTGTGACAAAGTAATTTACAGTGGTTCATCACAGTTCAATATCTCTAGCCACTCCAAGACCTGATTACTGCCACACCTGTTCTCAATCAAGATATCACTTAAAAAAGACCTGCCTGACAAAGTGAAGTAGACCAAAAGGTCCTCAAAAGCTAGACATCATTCTGAGATCCAAAAAATCCAGTAATATCAGTCTGGAAAAGGTTTTTTTAAAGCCATTTCTAAAGCTTCAGGTCTCCAGCAAATCGTAGTGAGAGTCATTATCCACAAATGGTGAAAACATGGAAATAGTGGTGAACCTTCGCAGGAGGAAATTACCCCAAGAGCGCAGCGATAACTCATCCAAGAGTGCACAAAAGACACAACAACATCCAAAGAACTTCAGGCCTCAGTTAGGGTCAGTGTTCCTGACTCCACCATAAGAAAGACACTGGGCAAAAATGACCTGCATGGCAGAGTCCCAAGATGAAAACCACTGCTGAGCAAAAAACAACATTAAAGACTCGTCTCAATTTTACCAGAAAACATCTTGATGATCTGCAAGACTTGAGAAAATACTCTGTGGACCTGACGAGACAAAAGTGAAACTTTTTAAAAGGTGTGTCCCATTACATCTGGCGTAGAAGTAACATCGCATTTCAGAAAAAGAACATCATACCAACAGTAAAACATGGTGGTGGTAGTGTGATGGTCTGGAGCTGTTTTGCTGCTTCACTTTGGTTCTGCAGCAGGACAATGTTCCAAAACACACCAAGTCCACCTCTGATTGGCTAAAGAAAACCAAAATGAAGACTATGGAGTGGCCTAGTCACTGACATGACCTGAATCCTGTTGAGATTCATGCGGTTCATGCTCGAAAATCCTCCAAAGTACAACCATTCTGCAAAGACGACTGCGCCAAAATTCCTCCACAGAGTTGTAAAAGACTCGCTGCAAGTTATCGCAAGTGCTTGATTGTTGCTGCTAAGGGCCCAACCAGTTATTAGGTTTAGGGGCAATCACTTTGTCACACAGAGCCATGTAGGTTTGGACTTTTTTCCCTCCCTTAATAATAAAATCCTTCGCTTAAACAACACATTTTGTGTTTAATTGTGTTGTCTTTAACTAATAACACTTTTCACACCACTGTATGTAAATGATCTTTGTTCTGGATGCCTTTTATTGGTTGCTTCATTAAAAAAGCGTCCAGACAGAAATATTAGATATTTTTGTGTATGGGTGGAGCTAAAATGCTATAGTGTAAGTAGACAGTTTAAAAGTTTTCGTTTCTGTGATGTCACAAACAATTCAAATTAGATATATTGATATATTTTTAGATATATTGACAAAATCATCTGAAACCAAAAGACAACATTTGGTTTTACATAATATTGGCTCTTTAAAACTGCAGCTGTCGTGCTATTTATCATAATTCAAATAAATTCAGTTTTAAAATAATAAAAGGTGATTTCAGGCTGTAGACTCCTCTGCTTGTTTTCTATGGTTATGGCTGCGCTGTTGGCTCGGAAATGACTTTATGTGGATGGTTTTTATTTTGATTGTGTGCAAATGTGACATTGTACGGTTTTGACAGTAGGGGTCATCCAAGTCTCTTTTTCAAGAGCTCTGCACTCTCATTATCAGCACTGCTCATGTCCATGGAGGAAATGCTCATTAGCTAGTTTTTGTATGAAATAATGGAGCAGTCCTGCCTGGAAGTGTAAGAAAATTAAATATATCTGTGTAGGCAATTAGTTGCTTACTCTCTCTCCCTCCTTGTCGCAGGATTGTATACGGTGTTTAATTTACACTGGATGGGTAATAAGCATGATCAATGCCAAGGGCTCTGACCTTACGTCCTGCCTGTGCCCAGTCCTCTGAGTCACCTCTGCTGTATCCCCTGTGGAGAACTTCTTTAATCAGACCCTCACCTCTTTAACGCGTATGAGAGTCTTCATCTGGACTACATGAGGCTTAGCTGAAGATTTAGTGGTCCTGAGAGAGAGTCTGACTCTGGCATATGGCGGCAGGCCAACTGTCATCCTGCAGAGGAAATGAATAGATATCCACAAGAAAATAATAGGTGTTCTGTCTGTTAATATGGGTGAAGCAGTAGGAATAGCTCACTGGTTAGAGATTGAGCAGCTTTTAGGAGATTGCACTGTGCATTCCTAGAATTTTTTTTTTTTTGACATGTCCAGTATTAGTATTAGTCCAGTATTAATTCAGGGCATGATAGAAAAGCACTCGAGAGAAAATTTTTTTAATAAATTACAGCTGACACAGACATTTTTATCAAAAGCGGAACAAAAAGAATTGATAGTTTGTTGTATTTAAACTATGTGGTGGTTCAGGCATTCAGACTTGGCAAGTCAAGTCTGTTTTATTTATAAAACGCTTTTTACGCTGACGCTGTCACAAAGCAGCTTTACAGAGTTTATAGAATCCGGGTCCGAGCCCCAATGAGGCAAGAAAAACTCCCTAAATATAGGAAGAAACCTTGAGAGGAACCAAGGCTCAGAAGGGGAACCCACCCTCCTCTGGTCAACACCGGAAAGCGATTATTAAACAAGAATTAAATTATTTTTTGTCACAGTTCTCTCTATTCAGATCCTTCAATATGCCTCTTTTTAAAGAACAATATGTTAATTTATTAAATTGTTATGTAGTTATAATGGCAGTGTGTATAATAGCAGCTCACATGTCATTATTTTCTGCATTAATTTGTCATAAAATGTGATCTGATCTTCATCTAAGTCTAGTGTATTGACAAATATAGTAATAGAAATCTGTTTATGTCTTGTGGTATTAATATTAAGTATGTGAACCCTTAATACCTGGTTGGCCGCAGTAACCGGCTCTCTTCCGGTCATTCCATAGCATCTCTATTGGGTTGAGGTTTGGCCTCTGACTTGGCCGCTCCAAAAGCAGATTCAGTTTTTCTGGAGTCATGCTGTTGTGGACTTGCTCCAGTGTTTTTGGTTACTGTCCGGTTGCATCACCCAGCTGACGTACACATTTTTTCAGATTATCCTGAAGAATTTTCTGATACGCTTGGTAGCCGGCCCAAATCACAGTGTATTTTCACCATACATTAAGGTTGGGGTGTTGTATTTTATTATGATTTCTGCTGCACTTTTAACGATGGATGCAGTGCTGGAAGTTCTTACCAAATAGTTAAATCTTCGTTTCATCAGGTAAAGCGGTGGAGTGTCAATGCGCTCTTTGGAAATGTCAGACGTGCAGCAATGTTCTTCTTAGTAATGCAGCCGCTTCCTTCACAGTGTCCTGCCACACACACCCTGCTTATTCAATGTCTGATGTACTGTAGATTCATAATCACAGAGTTCAGGCAGATCCAATGATACCTTCAAATCTTTGGCTGTCACTCAGGCTTGTTCCTTACCTCATTGATGAGAATTTGTTGTGTTCTTGGGGTCATTTGGACAAAGCGTCTCCATTTGTATTTTTGGTAGACTGGTGATTTTTTTTATTTCTTTGAAAGCGCTTTGTAACCCTTTCCAGCTTCATGTCAATCAATAAATAATTATTGATCATAGATCCTCTGGAACCTCCTTCTGGCCAAAGCATGGCTCACATAAGAGTAATCTTGTGTGGAGAAAATTCTAAATATTTGAGGTTTTCATTTTATTTAATTTATTTTTTATTATTATTTTTTTAGATTTTACATGTTCTTACAGTTTTAACATATTCTTAACAGCAACACATGCTCCCACAGACCCCACATGTTCACAAGTAACACATGTTCTAGTAATAACACGCTCTTATTAGGTTTTACATGTGATATTTGAGTATTTTAACAGTCAAAGTAGCTCTGGTCCACACCTTCAAACTGCTGATCGGGCCTTTTTTTCTGTCCGAACCCGACCCGAACCCGACTGGAATTTTAATGTTTGCTGCTAAGCGATTATAATGATCCTCTTTTTAAAAAAACAAACAAGTAGAGTTTCCTTCATATTCTGTTGTTTTTAATTCTCCAGATGATTTTTTTCTTTTGTACGTCTCCCATGATGCTTCGGCTTTGGCTACTGAATGAATTGTTGTCATGGCTACGGAAACAAATCCCCGTGTACAGGAAAAAAGCAAACGATCCAGCGTGACGTAGCGTGCACTAATTAACATTAAAAAGTATTGTATTTTTTTATTAACAAATACTTTTACAATTACATCATGTGAGACAGAACTTTTGGAGCTTCACTGTGTAGCAGCCTTTACTATTTTAATGATCAACAGTTTTTGTGCTGACGTGACCGAACCCGAACCTGACCCGGGTCCCGTCACCTGATTCCCAATAAGCTTTTTTGAGGTCATTAACACAAGGGTTCACATACTTTTTCCAGTAGCAATATGAGTTGTTTATGGTCTAAAAATACATCAGATCAGATTTGTGTAGTGTTAATATTTTAGGCACATTACGTTTGTCAATACGTAAAAAAAAATTCTGTGGTGTGTGTATGTGTTCAATAGTGTCTGATCTGGAAACTGTCCCGATTGATGCGTTTTTTTTTGAGTAAGTAAAAAAACTGATCATAGACCAGTAGAGAAATTGATCTGCATGCCAACCTGCATTCATTCAAGCCACAAAATGTAATACCAGCAAAAAGAAGCATCACTGGAGTTAAGTTTCCTTCTGACATTGAATATTATAGCCATTAACTTAAATCATGGTTTGTAATTGTACTGAAGATGTACTATTCTGTATATTTCTCTATTCCTTCAGCACGGCACTGTAGAAAAGGCTGAACGAGGGATGTCTGATGAGTGCCCTGGCAGAGGGACTGGTGTGTGCGGTGCTGGAAAGTAGAAAGTGCTGGAAGCTGGGGAAAGAATTAGAAAAACAGGAAAAAGAGAGTAACATGAAACTAGATCACAGGGCAGTTCCAGAGGTTCTGGCCTTTGCTGTGCTGTGTTGTAATTGTACAGAACAGACCTTTCAGTCTCCCCCAGATTTACCTTATTAAAGCCACTCGGCTCTGGCGTTCAGTGCAGTTTCCAGCCTTTGGTTAAATGGGGCATTGAGCCAGCGCATGGCAGGTTTCTTTTGGCACTGCATATCTGCAGGTTATGTGCATAAAGACGGCCTGTTCTATACACAAAGCAGATGTGCTAAATGCTAGAGGTATAGAGATCTATAGGTATAGACCAAAGCATTTTTAAAATACAATCCCAATCAAAAGTTTAAGACCACTTGACAAATGGGAAAAAATCTTATGTTGCATGATTGGATCTCAACTTCCAAGTAGAGCTTCAACATGATACAAGAAGAAATGGGAGTGAGACAAAACATTTTTTGAGCAATTTATTGACAACACGTAAAACAGACTGTTTTATAGCTGATCAGAAGTTTAGGACCACACCTCCAAAACCCTGTAACCCCTCCCAAAACAGAAATCAAAGTCAGGAATGAGAAGCTCCACTGTTCTTGTTCACCACTTCATGTGTTTCCATGAGGTGAGTGAGAACATTTCTCCAAGTGATGAAGACGCCACATGAAGAGCATCTACTGTCTGAAACTGGTGTCCATTTTCTTCCCTTTCATCCCCAAAGGTTCTCAGTTGGATTTAGGTCAGGGGAACCTGCAGAATGGTCCAAAAGAATGAAGTTCTTCTCCTGGAAGCATTGTGTACTGTATTGTTGTCCTGTTGAAAAACCCAGTCGTTACCACACAGACGAGGATCCTCAATCATGAGGGACGTTCTCTGCAACATCTGGACATCGCCAGCGGCCGTTTGACGCCCCTGCACCTCCTGAAGCTCCATTGTTCCACTGAA
>JBBIGC010000029.1:3442478-3466176 GCA_037576955.1 Lepidarchus adonis
TACAGCATAGTTAACATGTTCTATTCATATATACAAGTGTTTTAGATGCTGAGGGAGTCGTGGAATAGTTCAGTCTTGAGGTGTTTCTTGAAGGTGGAGAGAGTCTCCGCAGCTTTCTGTTCTGAAGTGTGACCCTATTCACCATGCTCTGTGCTGAGTAGGACTTGTGAAGAACAGTATTAGCGGCGATGTTCACGTCGAGATAAGGGGACTTCTGTAGCTGCTGCTCCTATCAGGACCTTCAGAAGCTTCATGTCGCCCGTTAAGTCCAGCATCTGTCGTAGCTCTTTAAGGAGCCGTTCTCCCTCATTGGCATCTTCCCCCTGTTGTCGCCAGTCATACACCATCCTGCAGCTAAGATCTTGGACGTTGAAACTTGTTAATTGCATTTTTGAAGGTCAGTAATTCTGTGGTCATTTCGGGTGGAGGAGGAATTAAGTGCAGGTTCGAATGCAATGCAAAAGCCTTATTTCAGGTGCTAACATCTGAATTAACACAGAAATACAATTACAGACACCAGGATGCAGGACACAGGGGTATATACTGTACTCGATATGTAACGAGGGGCTTCTGGTAATGGACATGAATCACAACACATGGCAGAAACCCAGAACCAAAAAACCAGAACAAAGGTAGATGGCAAACAAAACACAGGGAAGCACACGTAACACTATGTGTTCTAGCATTGTCCTGGTATGAAACTGTTCCACAATTTGTAGGTTAACCTCTACCCATCTTTATTTCTGAGAGACTCTGTTGCTCTATTTATACCTAATCATGTTATTGACCTGTTGCTAATGAACTTAGTTAGTTGCAAAATATTACTACACCTGTTTTTTAGTCCCACTTACTGTTTAGTCCCGCTTACCTTTTGTTCCCCGTCCCAACCTTTTGAGATGTGCGGCAGTATGTGACGGCATTATATCTTTCATGTTACAGTAATGTCTTTAAAAAAAAAACTTTAATCTAATATGTTTTTGTGTTCAATTGTGAATATGTGTTTGGGAGATTTGCAGGTCATTGCACTTTGCACAGTGACAAATATTTAGAAATTGGGGTTGTTTACATTTACATTTTACAAAATGTCCAAAAAGGGGTGTATATTTGTGTGATTTATTTATCTTTCTTTTTTCTTTTTTTCCACATTCATTTTTATTTTTTGTTGTTGTTTTATTATTATTGTAGCTAAATCTTGACAGCCTTTGTTCTAGTTTGCAGTTAAAATGTGTTTTTCCATTTGGGAAATTATGAAAAAGTCTTAAAATATATATGTTAGCAAAAAATATGGCTCTCAATTTTAAAAGTTTGGGGAATGGGGGTGTTGGTATTTTAAAACTACACCTGTTGAAAAGGCCATTCACATAACTGACGCAGCTGCTTAAACATCAACAGTCATGTGATTAGCGTTTTGTGCAGCACAATGTCAGGGCATCTGACAGAAAACTGCTTGGGTCATGCAAACCAACGAGAGAGTGATGGCAACACACTGAACTGGGCAGTGTAAGTTAAATAAATAAAAATCTTATCAACATGTCTAGCTAAAAAAATGAACAATTTCTGTACACGTGTGTGTGTGTGTGTGTGTGTGTGTGTGTTGCCCCAGTCAAAATTGATTCAGTTTTATTCTATACAACTTGTGTGTTGTGCAATGGCATCATAAACATCTTTATTAAGGGTGATTGATATTCAAGGCTAAATATCTCTCTTATTATGGGGCTATAAATCTAGTAAATATTTTTTTTTCCGAGATATAGTTTAGAGTGAATATATTGTTTATTTGTTAGATTTGTTTTGTATATATATTTTTATATTATTTTTCTTTCTATAGTGTGTTATTGCACAGTCCCAGGAGAAATAATCGCAAATAAACTTCTGGAATCTTAATTCTTTAATTCTGAATATTACTATGCTGTTGTCCAGTGTTCTCAGGCCAACAAAGTGTCATGGCTTCCTTCTAAAACAGGGCTGAGGAGGCTGTACACCTTTGACTTGGCGTCATAGGCGTAAACGGAGTGGCTAAAAGAAACAGTCAGCTGCTCTGGTGCGTTCAGTCCTCGGTGGCATGCAGTTCTGCTGTGACGCCTGTAATCACCAACCCTCATGTGCACTCCAACACTGGCAGTAGTGCCTTCTGGACGGCCAGCCTCTTTGCTGAATGCCCCTTGACCTTCTGTGGATGGTATATATAGTCACTGAAGCCAGCAGAGTTCCCCTGGCAGTCACCATGAAGGGTCTAGTCTCAGTTTTCTGCTTTGTCTCTCTGCTGGCTCTTGCCACACAAGGTAAAGGCTTTTAGCACTTTTCTTTATATATTCGCTTGTTTTTGCTCCTTATCAAAGTGTGAGATATGTAACATTTTAATATTAACATTGAATCAATGTTTAATATTAGCTACTACTTAAACGAGTGCTAAAATGGGCTGAAACTGAACTTCTTATTTAGAGATGAATTCAAATTTGTTCTTTTGCAGTGCAAAAGTTGTGAAATTGCAGTGTAACTTGATTACTGGTTTAGAGTTCTAAAGATAAACCTCCATTTCCTGGATCTGAAATAATCCTGCCTGACGCGATTACGATTTAAGACATATTATATATTTATTATACAGAATTAATTCATTATTTTGGGCTGATTCATGTTTCAAAAGCATGATAAAATAATCAGTAAGATGGACAAACAGTAGGGTATAAAAAATATTAGAAAATTTGAACAGCTGGCAATGGACTGTGTCACTCGGTTCTGTCTTTTGCAGTTAAGTTATTGTACAGCTGTTATGTATTTCCTTTATGTCACATTCAAAACACAGTGTTTTTAAACATATTCAGTTTTGAGAAGTGGACACTTGATTTTTCATTTGATTTATTATTTTTTGTGCCTATATAAAAGTAGAGGAGGACTGAAAGTATCTCACTGTGTCACTCATTTCTGTCTTTTGCAGTTATGTCATGATGATTATAGCTGTTAAATATTCCCTTCATGTCACATTCAGAATACAGTTAAAAAAAAACATATTTTTGAGAAGTGGACATTTTATTTAAATTTTTTTATTTTTATGTCTCTACATAAATGTAGGACTGAAAGAATTTGACTCAGAAACTGAACTTTTATGTGGTCACAGCTCATGAACTGACCAGCTGATCCTAAAGAACATGTTGATCACAGGTTGATATGCTTGTTATTTAAAAAAAAAAAAAAAAGTTTTAACCAAGTTTTTTGTCAGTGGAAACTATGTGCCTCCTTAACACATATTATATTTAATTACATTTCTTGTGCATAAAACTCAATTGATCTGCCATGTTCCAGAGTAGTATGTCTTCTGACCTAAGCGGTGGATGTGCTTTTTAGTTTGATACTGTTAGTAGCCGCTACCCTTGTTCTGTCCTTGGGTTCCTCATGGAACAGACACAGACCTTTATATCCCAGGCTTCCATCAGGTGTCTAAGATTGGAAAGCGCCCTGTAACTGGACACCGGTCATTATAGATCTCCATCCTCTCACCCACTTTTCCTGTACCCCCCTCACCTCTCTTTACACTCCCTTCCCCTCCTCTCCTCTTCCCTGCCTCCTACCCCCACCATCTGACCCACTACACAGCAGCTGTTACCCTGCACTGTCACAATCACAATTTATCCCCAGCAGCTGCCCATATTGGGTCATGCATTATTTCAGAAGGAGGCAGAGTCATCTCACATCTACGCTTATCTGGTGTCGACCAGAGGAGGTTCCCCTTCTGAACCGTGGTTGGAAGGTGTCTTCCTACATTTTAGTTCTTCCTTTCTTCTGTCACCTTTGGCTGGTTTATTAAACGGCTTAGCTGCTATTTCCATGCCATTCTGTCCCAGTTTCTGCCACACCACCATGCTCACACGTTTACAATATTAACTGTGTTTCCTTATATATAGAACCATATATGTGGAGGTTCACTTGACCTAGTTTGTTTGGAAATCTGAAGGTGAGATTGGCACATTGGCTTTTTATATGGAAGGTGGTTCCACACTTTTTTTTTGTACAAAAAAACAAAACCCAAAAACAAAACAACGACCATATTAAACTGGCAAAGACTTTCCAAAAGATAATAAATGAGGCCGAGCACCACACCCTTTTCATGGTTGATCTACTGTAGCACTATTTCTGTCCTCAAGAAGGACCAGCACTCAAAACTTTAGCACCTGTTATTATTACCCATGCCCCACGCAGGCATCTGTTATGTTTAGCCTGAATCTTACTCAGCAGACTATTCCATTTTTAAGACTAAACAAAGCATAAAATATAAAGGTAGTGTTCCCTTTCATTTAAACCTGGAAGTTCACTAACATTTAAATAGGATAAATTAGATTTTAAATAAAACTTCCAACATATTTTTGTAGCTTATCTCTGTTTGTGAACACTGTTGAAATCAAATCACCCTGGACAAATGTCATTTTGTACATGGATTGTTCCAAAAACACCACAAGGCAATGCAGCAAAAATAAAAGCAGAAAGGTAAAAGGTTTAGAAATATGATTCTCTCTTTCCAAACTTGTAGCATGGTCTTTTGATTTATGGCTGTATAATAAACATTTCTAAAAAGGAGTCAATAAAACATTATTTACTAATATTAAATGTTTCTTCTATGTCATTTTTGAGAATTTATACTGGTCTGTTTATCACAAACATTTCAGATCATTTAAAGATTCAATTTAAAGATTAGGGTTAGGGTTAGGGTTAGGGTTAGGGTTAGGGTTAGGGTTAGGGTTAGGGTAAGGGTAAGGCTGCTGTGTTTAAATGATATAGAAAGATAGCAAAAGGGCTATTTAGAGTCATGTGGAAGGTGGAGGAACTTTAAATTTAAAAAAAAAATTAAGTTAATGAGATGTGAAAGAAGAACATGTTGAAATACAAAATTTGCATTGTGTAACATTATATTTAAATTTTTTATAAGATGCCCTTTTGGCACCTTTATTATTTTCATATTCAACAGCAATTTTTGTGCTTTACTTGATTTGTTTACATTGTTTTACGTACATATACATGCTGTTTATATTTAAATGTAAAAAATGCATAATTGTCCAAAGAAAACCATGTCTCTCAACCTTGTTTGCTATCTTTCTATATCATTTAAACACAGCAGCCAATCTTTGAATTAGATATTTTTGTTTATTATGCAGCCATAATTCAAAAGACCATGCTACAAGTTTGGAAAGAGAGAAGCACATTTCCAAATCCTTTTACCTTTCTGCTTTTATTTTTGCTACATTGCTTTTAGTTTTT
This sequence comes from Lepidarchus adonis, assembly GCA_037576955.1. Classification (NCBI taxonomy): domain Eukaryota; kingdom Metazoa; phylum Chordata; class Actinopteri; order Characiformes; family Lepidarchidae; genus Lepidarchus; species Lepidarchus adonis. The sequence goes on from JBBIGC010000029.1 coordinate 3,447,726, forward strand.
TCTGAACAATCCATGTACAAATTTGTGCAGACTGATTCGATTTCAACAGTGTTCAAAAACAGAGATAAGCAAAACAATATGCTGTAGGTTTTATGTAAAATCTTATTTTTCCTCTTTAAAAGTTAGTGAAGTTCCAGGTTTAAATGAAAGGGTACACAACCTACTTAAATGTTGTGTACACTTGTCTTATGCTAGTGTCAAATCTTCTGGGTTCAGGGAAAGCTCAGTACTCACATCCCTAATCATATTACATTAACTGAAATCAGCTCTTAGGTGCAGTAAGCAGTGTGTGATCTTGGAGATTTACATCTTTATGCAAATGCATATAATAATTTCACTGTTCAGACCATCTGAAGTATCAAGTTTAAAGTATTTGAGTGAAGTTTAGCAAAACTGCAATAATTTGACTTGGGTCGCTGCTTTGGCAAGTAGAGGAAAGCATTGTAGTTGCATATGGGAAAGGCTCGGGTGGTCACTTGTATTAAAGTGTTAAGTGATATTTTGGCTTATAGTTTTCTTTGTACCTGTAAAGAGTAAAAACAGTATACAGTACAGTATACAGTATCCTGTATACTTCTCAAATGCACAGAAAGAATGTGACGATAGAACAGTAGCTTGTCACCCCCTATCGAAGGTGTGATGTTGGATTGTTCAAATTAGGAAATTAGCTACTGCAACAAAATCTATGTTTTAACAGCTTCACTGCCTGTTTTTCTCTGTCACAGATCAACTATTATGCAAGTAAAGCAGAGGTGACACAAAATTCCCCCTTTTTTCACATGTAATTGACCTATACAGCTTTATTAAACACACCGACAAAAATAATAAGCTAGCTGGAAACTAGTCATGAAACACCCAAGGACTTATTAACAGATGCAAAGAGTTTGCCTCTGATTTCTTAGGAATAGCCTGTATTATGCAATGCGTAAATTCTATGTGGCATAATTTGCTTACTCCTCTAAGTTGTAATAATACCACAGATCCTTTAGAAATTACTCTCAGAATGGGACTAACGCATCTATAGTACATTGGCTTCTGTAAATGAAATTTCTTTGGGTTGGTCTTTAGTATTTCTTTCTACATTTTATAGATCATGTATACGTAAATCCATTAGAGATAATAAATCAAATTTGTTCAAAATATCTATGAATACACTCTGATATTTTAAGATGACCTAAGTATTTAAGTTACAGTTCTCTACAGCTCATAAGTTTACATAACCTGACAGAATGTATGATTTCTTAACCATTTTCCAGATAATATGAATGATAACGCAAAAACTTTTGTTTCACTCATGGTTAGTGTTTGGCTGAAGTCATTTGTTGTAAAAACAACTGTGTTTATTCTTTTTCACTCTAATGACAACAGAAACTACCCAAATGACCCTGATTAAAAGTTTACATACCCTGGTGATTTGGCCTGATAACATGTACACTTGACACTAACGGGTTTCAATAGCTAATGGCTAATCATCTTCATCTGTGTTTGCTTGTAATTCGTGGGTGAGTATAAAAGGTCAATGAGTTGCTGGACTCCTGACAGACCCTTGCATCTTTCATCCAGTGCTGCACTGATGTTTTTTGGATTCTAAGTCATGGGGAAAGGAAAAGAATTGTCAAAGGATCTGCGGGAAAAAGGTACAGTAGTTGAACTCTTTAAAACAGGAAAGGGATATTAGAAAATATCAAAGGAATTGAGAAAGCCAATCAGCAATGTTCAATCTCTAATTAAGAAGTGGAAATGTTAGGGGTTCTGCTGAAACCAAACCACAGTCAGGCAGACCAAGTATAATTTCAGTCACAACTGCCAGGAAAATTGTTCAGGATGCAAAAAACAAACCACAAATAACTTTAGGTGAAATACAGGACTCTCTGTAAAAAATGTGATTTGGCTGTTTCAAGATGCAGAATAAGTAGGCACTTTAAGAAAGTTGGGCTGCATGGTTGAGTTGCCTAAAGAAATCCATTACTGCGCAAATGCAACCAAGTATCTCACTTACAATATGCCAAACCGCACAGAGACAAGCCTCAAACCTTCTGGCACAAAGTTGTTTGGAGTGATGAGAACTTTTTGACCACAACCATAAACGCTACATTTGGAGAGGAGTCAACAAGGCCTATGATGAAAGGTACACTATTCCTACTGTGAAACACGGTGGTGGATCACTGATGTTTTGGGGATTTGTGAGCTACAAAGGCACAGGACATTTGGTGAAAAATGATGGCAAGATGAATGCAGTAGATTATCAAAATAGACTGGAGGAAAATTTGCACTCAACAGCCTGGAAGCTGCGCATGGGATGTACTTTGACATTCAAACATGACAATGATCTAAAACACAAGACCAAGTCGACCTGTCATTGGCTACAGCAAAGTAAAGAGAAGGTTCTGGAGTGGCCATCTCAGTCTCCTGTCCTCAATATCATTGAGCCACTCTGGTGAGGAGGAACTGGAGGCTTTTACAGGAACTGGAGGCTTTTTGCAGCAACAATGGGCAGCTTTACTGTCTGAGAAGATAAAGAGCCTCATCCACTTCAAGCTGTCAATAATGCTAAAGGGACCAATACATGGTATTAAGAACTGGGGTATGTAAACTTTTGATCAGGGTCATTTGGGTCGTTTGTGTTGTGATAATGATTTAAAAAGAGTAAACACAGTTGATTGATAATAAATTACCTTAGCCAACCAATAACTATGAATGAAAGAAAAACTTTTGAGATATGATTCATATTCTCTGAAAAATGGTTAAGAAATCATACATTTTGTCAGGGTTTGTAAACTTACAAGCACAACTGTACAGCTATACGTCCTGAATGTAGCATATACCAGCCCTCACCCTCCTAGCTTGGTAACTTTGTGAAGACCAAGCTTACCTGTGGGGGAAATTTTCAGCATTGTACCAGCCAAAGGTTTTTCAAAGAAGAATCCTTGGGAGGAACCAGGACTCAAAAAAGAAACCAATCCTCTGCTGGTCAACACTGAATAGAAATAACAACAACAACAAGAAAACAAACATGCAAAAAAACAGTTTATAAAGGTGACTTAATTTAATGTCTATATCTTGCAACAACAGCACCAATTTTAGCTAGAATATGAGCAATATATAAAGCAAATTGTTACAACACATTTAGGGCTAGGCCATAATGTAAAATTAAGGGAGGAGGCGAGATCGCAATATGAGACTTCATTGGTTTATTTTTTTTTTTCATATTTTTTTAACATAGTGTTGACATTCAGGAGTAGAATGTGCCAAATTAATAAACAAAATAATCTACATACAAAGACATTTTAAGTAGCCTAACCATTTTTACATTTACATTTATTCATTTGGCTGATGCTTTTGTCCAATGCGACTTCCAGGTACAGGAACAAACAAGCATAAATTCAGACATGACAATACTGATGTGCGAGTTACAGGGAGTTCAATACAATCTTCTTAGTCATAGAAACAGTGCAGGTTCTACAACAGTGCAGATGATAAGAGCTACAACATTACTACCTGAAAGAGAAACACATTTCTACACTATCATTACGAGCATATGACTAATTCTAAAACAGTAGAGATTTAGTATAAAGTGAAAAGAGAAGAGGTCCAAGCACCGATCCTTGAGGGACACTCGTGGTCATCTGCTATTGTGTTCATGCTAGGGTTAAAACTCTGATATGCTTATGTTAACCTGTAAAGATAAGATTGTGCACAGCCTAGAGCTTGTCTTTGCATGAAACTTCTTTTTCTTTTACTAACTGCTCAGCATTCCTGAGTATGTACGAAACTCTATATTTTAAGGCAAAACTAGTTACGAAAGACTGAATTTACTCCGTGCTACACTCAGTCTTCACTAACTTGTAAAAGCCTGATCCAAAGCATTCAACCACTCATTAACATACAGAGTCATTTGGGAGAACAAAGATTCCTTTGTTGGAGTGGGACATTCAGCAGCACCATCTTTACAACCAAATCTGGCACCATTAAGCTCACTCCCAATCATGTGAGCGCAGTGTCAGTGTTTAGGTGATATACTGATGTTTTATGATAGTTAACCTGTTCAAAATGTGTAAATAAGTGCGTCTTTATCTTTACCAAGTGTCATGGTTTCATTATGAATACAATGATGGTTGCCATCAGAAATATATCTCAGATCTCACACTACCTTCAGAACCTTGATACTGTCCTTCAGTTAGAAATTAAAAATCACAATATTTCTGATCTGAGGTAAACTTAATGAGCCTAATACATTTATGAGACTGATTTATTTTATAAACCAATATCTGTAGGCAAATCGAGGGCAGAACCTACATACAGCAGGGAGAATAAATAGTTGACACATCAGCATTTTTATCAGTAAGGGTATTTCTAAGTAGCTATTGACACAAAATTTGCACCACAACTCAAGTATTTAATTCACGCAAAGACATTTAAACATTTAAGTCCATAAATTATGGTTATGTGTAATACAGTGAAAAGACAGGGAAAAAGAATAATCAGGAGAGTTCTCAAAGAGCCAAGAACCACTCTGGCAGAACTTCAGAAAGACCGTGCATCAGCAGGTACTGTTGCTTAACAGAAAACCATAAGTAACGCACAGAACCATCATGGCATCCATGCACGTGTACCACACAAGACACCATTGCTGAAAAAAAAGCATGTTGAGGCTCAGTTAAAGTTTGTAAAACAGCATTTGGAGAAGCCTGTTGATTACTGGGAGACTATAGTATGGTCAGATGAATGTCATGTCATTCTACACACCATGTTTAGAGAAGAAATGGCATTGCCCGCCACCCCATGAACACCATACCAACAATTAAGTTTGGGGGTGGAAACATCATGGTTTGGGGCTGCTTGTCAGCAAGGGGTTCTGGGAGACTTCATATTAATGAAGGCAAGATGAATGGAGAAATGTTCCGGGACATTCTGGATAAAAATCTGCTGGCATCTACCAGAAAGTGGAAAAGGAAAAAGGGTGGACATTTCAGCAAGACAGTGATCCCAAGCACAAGGCCAACGAAACAATGAATTGGTTTTAAAGAAAGAAAATCAAGTTTCTTGAATGGCCCAGTCAATCACCTGACCTAAATCCCATAGAAAATTTATGGAGAGAACTGAAGATCAAAGTTCATAAAAAAGGAACCTTCAATATTTAAAGAGTGTTTGTGTGAAAGAATGGTCCAGAATCACTCCTGAGCAATGCAGACGACTGGTCACTCAATACAAGGGGCGTCTAGAAGCTGTAATCACCAACAAAGGCTTTTCCACAAAGTATTAAATAAAGTGTGTTCAATGTGTCATTTCACTTTATTTATTATGACTCAACTTAAATGTTCCAATTTCTTTGTATGAATTCAATATTTGGCTTGATGGAAACATCTGGTGCAATTTTGTCGAAAAAGCCCATATAGAAATACCCTTACTGATAAAAATGCTGATGTGTAAAATACTTATTCTCCCCGCAGTACATGAAGCCATGTTTTTCTTCTTCTTCTCAATCGGATCACTGGACAATAATCAAAGGACCTAGAGTGGCACAGACATGCACACACACACAAAATGTTACCAACATGGACATGGCTTGTGGTGGTTAAACTATTCTGAAGACAGATGAGCAGGAGGTCCTGTTGATGGACAATTTGGACAAAAGTAAAAGCAGGATAGAAACTTCGGTAACATTAAGCCAAATGGAATCGCAATAGGTCCTAGTGCACAAATGGTCCATGCTTGCTGTCCAAAAGCAGAATTTTTCCATCTGCTTCAAGGGGTTGCAATGATAACCAGATAAAAAAAAAGATAGCATTATTTCAATGGGACATAAACATAAGGAGTGTAAAACAAATCTGTAAATTTGACTCTGGCAGATCTCACTATAACAGCCTGTATGGAAAGGATAGAGCATGGGGTGATACAGACATAAACACACCTTGACACAATAGTCCTCCCACTCCATTGTCATCATTACTCCAATTCTTTACGTCCATGAAATCCCCACTCTGGGCGATTTATTTATCAGTGAAAATGAAATATCTGAAGCCTAGACATGAAAACTGAGATTGTTTCTTTATTTTTGTATGCAATTATGTTTCAATGGTCAAACATTGTGGAAACATTTAGTCATATATGATTTAAACCAACATAGGGCTGTTCTTGTGATCCAATCATGATCTCTAGTCTGCTTAATGTTCAGTGGTGTCAAATGCAACACTGAGGTCAAACAGAACCAGTAAATCCTTTATCTTTCTCTTTACTATGTCCTTCCTTTTACTGTGACATTTTTGTGCTGATTTGCTGCCTAAAATAGGTGTCATTACTGTATAACAAGGTTAAAGACAGTAGTTTCATACAAATATACCTGAAGCCAATCCCACCACCCACCCCTAAAAAAAGAGAGAAGAAAAATAATTTCAGACAAATATAATTATACATGCTATAACACGGTACAAGGAGGTTCTGCAAATCAGATGAGCTCATTAGTGTTCATGTCCCTGACATAGGTTAGAAATGGTTGCCATGTCTTATTAAATCTGTCAACAGATGCTTTAGTAGCATAGCGTTTCTTCTCATATTGTACATTATGCATAATATCTCTGATCCAATGTCCATGTGTAGGTGGCAATGAGTCCTTCCATTTGCACAGAATGAGTCTTCTAGCTATGAGTGAGCAGAAGGCTACCATGTCTGCTTGGCTTCCTGAGAGAGTAACAGGCTCAGGGATGACCCACTACAGTGCAACAGAGAAGGATGGAGTGAGGGCTTTACCTGAAGTTTTAGAGAAAGTTTCAAAGATCTGCTCCCAGAAACGTGCCAATTTGGGGCATGTCCAAAACATGTAGAGCAACATGTCCTGCAGTTGTTTACATCGGTCACATAATGGGTTAATATCCCTCCTAAATTTAGACAATTTAACCTTTGTCGATGCACCACCTGGAACTGGATAACAGCATGCTTGAGACAGATAGATTAGGAGTGTATCATCTAAAAATCTCCTCCCATATGTTCTTTTCCCCTTTACATTTTAATGATTCCTGGGGTTCCTGATTAACATTATTAAACAGTTTGTCATTTATCATTTTTACAAGTAAAAATTGAGCATGGGGTTGAGGTAAAAGTTAGTGGCTACAAAATTTCTAAGTTGAAGATATCTAAAAAAAGTGAGATCTGGGGATATCATGTGTCTACACCATCTGCTCAAAAGATGCAATGCTGCCTTCATCATAAAGATCCCATAGGGTGTTGATGCCTTGTTTTGACCATGCCTCAAACGCATTATCCATCATTGATGGTGGAAACATAACATTCTTTGTCACAGTTGTAGAGGATAGAAGATCACAAAGTGCAAAGCAACGTCTGAGATGATTCCAGATTTTGTATTGCAATGATATTGGAAGTAAAGGTAGATACTGCCATAGGGAGTGCCAGCTTAGCACATAGCAATGCCGTAAGATTTAAGCGGGTTGACATCTTTTCTATGTTTACCCAATCTGGAATATTTGTATATTCCAAATTTTTGATTTTTCTAGAAACTTTGGGAAAGTGCCTTGCGTCGTACCACTGCTTGACATAATTTCACTTGTTTTAAAATGACCTTATAGCCGGAAATTTCCCCAAATTAAGTAAGCAGATCAAGTAGAGGCTGGAGGCTCGAAGCTGGATCGGCTATATATATATATAAATATATATATAAGTGTCATCTGCGTATAGTGATACTTTGTGTTTCAAGGACCTCTGATATATACCTTGTATATTGTTGGATGTCTTCACAGCAATGACAGCTGGTTCGATTGCTATTGCAAAAGAACAGGGGACAGGGGGCATCCTTGCCATGTTCCTTGACGTAGTTTAAAAAAAGGGGATAGGTTGTCATTAGTCCTTACCACAGCTTCTGGAGAGGAATAAAATGTGTCAATCCATGATATAAGATTTGGGCCTAGACCAAATTTTTTAAGAAAATCCCAATTCTCATGATTGAAGGCTTTTTTGGTGTCCAGTGAAAGAACAGCTTCTGGAACAGTGGAGAAAGGCCGATTATACAGGATATTTATAATTTAAAAAGAATACCTGTTTTTAATAAAACCTGTCTGATCAGTTGTAATAATTGAAGGGATAACCCTCTTCAACCACAGACCCAATATTTTTGCCAGGATTTTGGCATCAGAGTTTAAAAGTGAGATTGGTTGGTATGAGCTGCATTCTACAGGATACTTGCCCTTTTTTAGGATTAATGAGATCACTGCTTGACACAGTTGGGGGAAGGGAATGTTTTGCAAAAGACTCCTTAAAGACGGAGCTCAACAGTGGGGAGAGTTGATGGGAAAATTTCTTTCTTAAATTCTGAAGGTTATCCGTCCTAACCTAGCGATTTGCCGCTCTGCATACTCTGAATTGCAGCACCGATCTCAGAGATCGAAATTGTCCTTTCCAATTCTGCAGCCAGACTTGATCTACAGTCACAATGTGTAGTGGCTGGAAAAAATCGTATAGAGTTGATAGGCTAGGGGTTGAGTCCGCAATGACTATAGTATACAACGACTGACAGAAATCCTGAAAGCATTAGTTAATTTCTGTCTTGTATGTATATTTAATGTCATTAGGACCTTTAATTTCAGGTATGATCAAGTCTGCCCAATTTGATGCAATTGGTGAGCCAAGATTTTACCACATTTTTCCATGTTCGTAAAACTCACACTGTATTTTAGAAAGTAGATATTCTGTTGAGATGTCAAAAGGTTGTATTCTGTTTATGCTGCTTCAGCAATGACAATGAGGTATTCTGGCTGTTCAGTAGATCTATCTTTAGTAATTGTTCCATTAGTTGCTTTTAGTCATCATATCTAGCTTTTTGTTGACTTGCACAGAATGAGATAATCTATGCTTTTAAAGATTCCCACACGATTAGTGATGACATGCCCAGGGTCAGATTAATTTTGAGGAAGGATTCTATCTAGCTGCAATAAAATAAACAAAGTTTTTGTCTGAGAGGAGAGCAGAGTTAAGCCTCTAGGGTCGAGCACATACTTTAGTTTTTAATAACTTTACTGTTACTGTTTACTGTTACGGTGTGCAAGGAGAGGTAAGCAAGCCAGGATTCATGCTAGGCTAAAGGTTAACCATAGCCGACTGGCCCTCCCATCCCTTCTCCTCTCCCATATATTCTCACTTGGAAACAAATTGTTTAAGACTGCTTCTTACATCAGGGAAAGAGATAAGACACCGCTATGTTCTTATCTTTACCAAAACATGGCTGAAAAAAAGACATTGCAGACTCTGCTATCCAGCTAGACAGACTAACCAGCTATTGCGCCAACAGAGATGCTTACTCATCAGGTAAAATTTGCGGAGGCGGCCTTTGTGTTTATGTAAACAATAGCTGGTGTAGGAATGCTGCGATATCTCCGTACAATGTTCAGAACTTGTGGAGGTTTTAGTAGTCATATGCAGACAGTTTTATGTCCCGCGAGAGTTCACTGTTGTAATCATAATCGCTGTTTACATTCATCTTAGCGCTAGCGCTAATGCTAAAGCTAGTGGTGCACCCGGTGAACACTTTGGAATAGAGAGGTGAGAACGTGGCCCCAGGGGCCACATCTGCCCTTCAGGACTGTTTTGACTGCACAGACTGGGAGATGTTTAGAGAAGCAGCCATCTATGATCACTCACTGGACTTGGAGGAGTACACATCCTCAGTGACCTGCTACATTAGCAAGTGCATTAAGGATGTCACTGTCTCCAAGACCGTCATCACCCAACCAAATCACAAACCCTGGTTCTCTGCTATGGATCTCCTTCAGCCACGAAGTTGTTTTAAATAAAACAGCAGCAGAGCTAAGAGAAATGCACTGTGCTATATCCAGAAGTGTATATTTTGTATCAGCGCTTGGGGATTTTTTGTATGTACAACCGGTTAATTAAAATTCGTTTTAAAATATGACATATGACAAATATGACAAACAAATGACAAATTCACTGAACTCTCTTGACATATGAACAGATGATCTTGATATAACCTATGATAAAAGAGAAATAATTAAAATTTTCAGTGACATAGTTTAAAATAACTTTGATATTGATTGTATACCATAAAATTATTTAATGTCTACATACCAATAATGTACTGTAGCAGAGCTGAGGCTTGAGGCGACATGCTTTGGTGCCGCACAGCTCCCTGGGTATGTGTTCGTGGGTGGTTTGTCTGTTTAGAGGGGTTAATTTTGTTTATTGTGGGGGGATTTGTTGTGTGTGTGTGTTTTTGGGATTAATTTGAGTTACTTTGGGTTGTTTTGTGTGGGTTTTGGGGTGGATGGCTGGACTCCCTGTCTGGCTTCAGTGAGCCCAGCCATCCATAGTCATGTTGTGTTTGATACCTGAATGCTCTTATGTGTTACACCAGTTGGGGGCACACTGCTTGAACGAGTTCTTTTAAGAGCTTCATTAAAGCGACGGGCTGCTGCCCAATTTGAGCAGAAGAACATTGGTGTCGGATGCCATTATTTTCCTCAGCGATTATCCAAGCTGTAAAATTGTCACATTACTTTGTCTGAGGTAATAATTGTTATGAGTGTAATGCAAGTAGAGATATCTGAGGTCTTCTTGAAGGTTATTAACGGGCTCTTATATGAGCACAAAAATGTGTGAGTTCTACTTGAAATTTATGCAATATAGAGAAAATCTGCACATGCTGAGAGACTGTATTATGTTGTATGTAGCACAGTATAGACATGGTTGACACTAGCATGCCGTAGCATGAGGCATGTCTCATGGGGAGCAATGTTGTTAGCACGATGCTAACGCAACTTGCCAAGTGACAAAGTGGAACAGAAATAAAGCCCTGAAGCTAAAGTAGCGATTGCTCTCCGCTTCCGATCATGGTCGCAAAGCAAATATAGGAAAGGTAAAAATAGCATTGCTGTTACTTATGTAAGTTAATAATCATCTCATGTTTCTGTGTTATATCGCTTCGTAATTGTTGCACCGTATATCAATTATTGCAAAATCGCAGTATTGTGATATTATCGTTATCATGGGCCACATATTGTGTATCATATCGTATTGTGAGATACCCTGCGATTCCCACCCCTAATGCTAAGGCACCATCAGTGTCTCCAATGCATTTACTGCTGTGATGTTACTTGGTTCCACCAACAGAATATGTTGAAGCCAATATAAAGAGCATTTCTATCTGGAGCAACGTTTTCTAAATGCTTTACTGTGATATGAGATGACCATGAGAGACTGGTGTTAACTATATGCGCGCTGCTCATTCATGCACGTTGTGGGCTGTTAATAAAGCCTCCCCAGCATCATGACATACATGAGTTCTGACTAACAGTATGTCGAAATTTGTGTTACGTCGCATTCAGAGGCATGAAACCCTGACTTAACTCGAGGATGCCCTGTTTTACTATTAATATTAATACTGTATATCTTCTAATAATAGCCTGTCTCTTTTTAATGACCGTTTCCATTAAATGCCGGGTTTGAAAGACAGAAATAGAAATAGAAATATTAAACACAAAATGACAGTTTCAGCTGTTTCCTGACTCTCTGTGTAACATTACTGCTCTTTTACTTCTTAAACAAGCTGCCCTGTTAGCTTGTGCTCTCACAATGATCGCTAACTTCCACCAAAACAAACTCTAACTCCACCCCTCCATGCGCTCTGCCCACCCCTTTTTCTGCTCTCCATCAGAAACACATCTCATCTCGTAACAACGTTAATCATAACCCACAGGGTGAAGCAGTTTGAGCGATGGAAACAGTCATTTGATTTAGCGTTCAAACTCCATGCAGTAACAAATGCAATAGGACATTCAAGCAAAGAAGCAGCACAACATTTTGTGCTGTAAATGCCATCACCATTCGGTCCGTTAGGAGAATAATAGCCCGTACAATAATATATTGTTATTATTATTATTCGACTTTTAGTCTGTTTGATCATGGACAACAGTGCCAACATTCAACAGTTCAGTTCAAACTACCTTTATTTTTTATTTAACATTTTATCATGTCATTCCATTAAGACATGCAGTTTAACTGTTCAAATGCTTATTTTTGTTTTACATAGCCCAGGATTTGTGTCTCTCATTTACAACCCCCTACATGACCAGAAAATGTAAAAATATAGGAATGTTGAACTATAAAATCTGGGATGCTATTGTGATTACATAATCATATTGTACTGTGTTGGAAAATAAAACCAGAGACCATCATGACAAAAAGTATCCACATTTCTCCAGGTGTGGAAGGGACGTCATTAACCACCACATTTAGATTGTGCCAGTATGAAACTTGATTCCAGACCCACTGTACAGTGATCATACAGTCTTGCATGCTCATAGACACAAGCAAACATTCCAAACAGGCTGATGTGTCCCCATTGATGGGTATATTTAGAGTCAAAGAGAAAGGCAGGGTTGGGCTTTATAATATGGTACAACCTGGTGATCTAACAGAGGATTTGCTCTTTGGTGCTGTTATGAAACTAGGGACTCCCTTACACCACTACAGTCCCCTGTGCAAAGCAACCATGGCTAATTCATGTAAAACAAATGTCATTGTTTGGTTTTATTTACAGATTTGAGGGGACAGTAAAAAGCCCTGATCCAAGTTGGGGCAATTAATAAGCTTCCTATATCACTTTGTATGAGATCTGGAATCAAATGTATTCAGCTGTGGGGGAGTTTTCACTGGCTGGCTGTTTTGGGGCATCATGGTAGTTGAATGTATGTGTTTGTAATAGCATGTTGATGTGTATACAGGTGTTATTGGAATTCATTTATGCTTGTGTGAGTGTAAATGTGTTTCTAGGTGAGCACTGGTGGTGGATGTCCAAGAGCACCATCAGCATAATGAGTATAACTGGGCGTAACTCAGTAACCCATCGCCATTCCACACCAGGAGATTGAGTGCATTGTGCGAACTCTCCTAGAGAGTGCACACCGGTACCGAAGTTCTGTTTAGAACTGGTATTAAACCGGAAACAGCTGTGTCTTGTATTTGAGCACCAAATCCTCTTTATTTCCCTTAGCAGATTTTTTCCAAGAATCGAAAAAACGCTAAAGTATTCTATGTACAAAAACAGATAAGTATTGGGCATGTATTAAAAAAAACAGTCCAATGCATATTATCCCTTCATGTGAGCTCCCAATTCATCCCACAATGATGCATTAGTTGATTAGTTGCTTCAGGTGAGAAAGCATGGAAAACTAAGACGTTTTCAAAAATGTCTCTTGTCACATTAGTTATAAACCTGCAAATTATGGGCAATGCAGTAACAAATGTATAATTCCATTGTGGTCCTATGACTTGGGGCTTAAATAAAACTACAAAAGGAATAGATTTGTATTGTCCCTTATAGTCCCACAAGTGGGAAATTTATTCTCTGCATTCAACCCATCACACGTGGAGCAGTGGGCAGCCATTAACAGAGGTGGAGGGGGGACAGTGCCTTGCTCAAGGGTTACCCTAGTGGTGCCCGGGCTGGGACTTGTACCTGTGCCCTTTTGAGCCCAGTGGCAATCTCCTAGCCACTAGGCACCACTGCCCCAGTGAGTCAGTAAATCAGTAAATACTTGATGGTAGTATGACCTCTTTATAATTTCTTAAACATATGGATATGTTTTTGTATTTTCTGTAGAGGAGGAGGAGTTGCTGGACTCCATTCTGAGGGACAGATCTCATATAGAGGAGACACTAAGATTGGCAGCAGAAGAGAACTCGGGTGACTATGCAGGTGATTAAAATGAGTGTCTGTGATGAAGCTCTAGGTTAAAAATTAAGTGAGAAGTAATACACACATAAGCTGCTTAAAAGCTTTCACAAGCAAGTTGTGATATGTTGAATATGTAATATTAATAAAAAAAAGTGTGAGAAGCAACAAATAACAGTGGGCCTCATTTAGAAGTTTCTTCTCAACCCTTATGCAGTCTTATCAACTTATGCAGTTTTCATGAAGATTGTGGCAATTGCCATTGTTTTCTTATTTGTATTTGTTCTTAGGCATGCACACAAAAACATGCTAATGCACATTTGTGTGCTAAAATGTTTACGCAAAATAATTGGTCATTAATATTACACTGAAATGCATATTTCTTGAACAAGAAAAACTTAGGAAGATACTGATGAATGAGGCCCAATGGCTTTAATAAAAAAAAATATTTCTAGCAATTTGTTCCTGTTCTAATGTTTATCTATTTTTAAATGTATTTATATGTTTCTTTCTCATTCATTTTACCACAAAGTGCTTATTTATTTTGTCTCCCTTTCCCCAGCTGCTTTGCAGAGGCTGAGAAAGATCTACCACAATTTCATCAAGCCAATGGAACAGGCTTACAAATACAATGAGCTCAGACAGCATGAGATCTCAGGTACTTTATTTGTCGGGGATCAGGCTTCATCTCTGTGCACTGTGTGCAGTTACTTATTTAATCATTAAATGGTTATGGTTCTTTATTTTCCCACTAACCCCTCAGGCATTCAACAAAAGCTGATTTTTCATATAGCACTGATGTAAAACTTGCCCCCTGGTGGTATTCATATACTGAACAAAAATATAATCACACCACTTTTGGTTTTGCTCCCATTTTGCATGAGCTGAACTCAAAGACATTTCACCCATTGAGATGTTTGAGATGCTCTGGATCGACATATACAGTACGACAGCGTGTTCCAGTTTCTGCCAAAATTCATCAACCTCGCATAGATATTGAAGAGGAGTGCACCAACATTCCACAGGCCACAATCAACAACCTGATCAATTCTATGTGACGAACTTGTGTTGAACTGCGTGAGGCAAACTGTGCCTCACCAGACACTGACTGGTTTTCTGACCCCCAGTAAGGAAAACTGTGCACATTTCAGAGCGGCCTTTTATTGTGGGCAGTCTAATGCACATCTGTGCAATATTCATGCTCTAATCAGCACCTTGATATTCATATATCTCTGCCAAGGAGAAGTGCTCACTAACACAGATTTAGATTTGTGAACAAAATTTGAGAGTAATGGGTCTTTTGTGTTTGTAGACAATGTTTTAGATCTTTGAGTTCAGCTCATGCAAAATGCAAGCAAAACTGAAAGTGTTGCATTTATATTTTTGTTCAGTGTACTTTCCACAACATATATTATATTGCCAAAAGTTTTCATTCATCTGCTCATCCCTTTCTTAATCCAACGGTTTAATACAGGGGTGTCCGAGCAGGGAAATCATCAAACAGGACTAGAGTTCGACATCCCTGGTTAAATATCAGCCCACCCTTTGCTTCAACTCTTTTGTGCAAGCTTTCCACAAGGTTTAGGAATGTGTTTATGGGAATTTTTGACCATTCATACAGAATTCATCCTTGAGATGTTCTTTCAAGTTGAGGTGCAGGCCAGTCAAGTTCTTCCATACCAAACTTGCTCATCCATGTCTTGCTCTTCCGTGTCTGATTCTGATTTACTTTCGATGGGTGAGTAAATACTTTTGAAACAGTGTTGTGAAAATGTTTCCCCACTTCCCGATTTCTTTCTTTTTTTCCACGTAAATGTTTCAGACCATCAAACAAATTTAAATATTAGTCAAAGACAAAACAAGAAAACACAAAATGTGTTTTTTAAGTGAATGCTTTTATTATTAAGGGAGAACAAATCCAATTATTGTTACCACTTTCAAACTTTACAGTTGGTGAATGGTGTTTGATGCTTTGGGGATGATATGGGGTGATTTTTGACATCCAAACATAGTGTGTAATAATATGGCATCCAAAGAGTTTTTCTTTAATTGCAATTGAGTCTTGTGTGGTGAGCAGGCTGTGGTGGCTTATTGATCATTTTAAAACAATTGTTTCTACTAATTTCAGGTCTTTCTGTAGCTCTTCAGAAGTGGTCCTTGGCTCTTGGACAACTCTTCTGACAATTATTTTCACTCCTCTGTCTGAAATCTTGCGGGGAGCACCTGGTTGTGACTGGTTTATGGTGAAATTGTGTTCTTTACACTTCCAGATTATGGTCCCAACAGGGCTAGCAGGAACCTTCAGTAGTTTAGAAATTCTTCTGATTGCCCCCTAAACCTAATAACTGGTTGGACCACCCTTTTGCCCATCAGAATTGTTGAAGTTGAACCACATTGCATCTCAATAGGATTCAGGTCAGGACTTTGACTAGGCCACTCCAAAGTATTCATTTGTTTTTATTCAGCCAATCAGGACTTGCTGATGTGTTTTGGATTATTGTCCTGCTATAGAATCCAAGTTACAGTATATCTTCCAATAGTAGCCTGGCGTTTATTTAAAAAATGATTCAGATGACCCGCCGTTTAATAGAGGCAGGGGTTTAATGGAGACGGGCTATTATTCTCCTCACACGAGCTAACAGGGCAGCTTGTTTAAGGAGTAAAAGAGCAGTAGTGTCAGGAAACAGCTGAGAGTGCCATTTTATGCTGAATCGAACTAATAAAGCCCAGGTTCCAATGACATTGCGCTACATGTGAATTATTTGAGCAGCTGGTTGAGAAGTGGTGCACACTGACTGGAAGAAAAACGAGTCACGGCGAAAAACAGGAAAAGGTAACAACATTTATAAAAAGGGCAAAATTATTTATTGTATTATCCCTTATAGTCCCACAAGTGGGAAATTTGTTCTTTGCATTTAACCATCACATGTGCACACGTGGAGCAGTGGGCAGCCGTCAACAGAGGCACAGTGAAGTGGATGATAACTTGCTCAAAGGGTTCCTCAGTGGTGCCCGGGCTGGGACTTGAACCTGCGACTTTCTGATCTCAGGGACAATGTCCTAACCACTAGGCACCACTGCATCCGACAACAAAACAGTTTTGATACAAAAAGGTACTTACAGTATGATTCAGTGCAGGAGGGCGGATTAGTATACGGAAAGCGCGGTGGGTCATTTCTATCTTTCAAACCCGGCGTTTAATGGAAACGAGCATCAAAAAGAGACAGGCTATTATTAGAAGATATACAGTAGTTTTAGCTTGAGGTCACAAACAGATGGCTAGATATTCTCCTTTAGGAGTTCTTGGTAGACAGCAGAATTTATGGTTCCATTTATCACAGCAAGTTCTCAAGGTCCTGAAGCAGTAAAACAGCCCCAGATCATCACACTCCCACCACCATGTTTTACTGTTGGTATGATGTGGTTTTTCTGAAATGCGGTGTTACTTCTACACCCGATATAATGGGACACACACCTTTCAAAATGTTAAACTTTTTGCTCATAATTCCACAGAGTATTTTCCTAAAAGTTTTGTTCTCTTTGCTCAGCAGTGGTTTTTGTCTTGGCACTCTGCTATGAAGGCCTTCTTTGCCCAGTCTCTTTCTTATGGTGGAGTCATGAACACTGATCTTAACTGAGGCCTGAAGTTCTTTGGATGTTGTTGTGGGATCTTTTGTGACCTCTTTTAATCATCGCTGCACTCTTGGGGTAATTTTGGTCGGCCGGCCACTGTTCACCACTGTTTTGTGTTTTTTGCCATTTGTGGATAGTGGCTCTCACTGTGATTTGCTGGAGTCCCAAAGTTTGGGAAAGGGTTTTATAACCTTTTCCAAACTGATAGATCTCAATTACTTTCTTTCTTGTCTTTGACTAATATTTGAATTTGTTTGATGACCTGAAACATTTAAGTGTGACAAACATGGAACAAAATTGGAAATTAGGAATGGGGCAAACACTTTTTCACATCACTGTATTTAAAAAGGTTCTATTGGCATGAAACTCCCACCAGATGTCAGTAACAACCCACCCATCCACACATGCAAGGAAATCAAACCATAGATGTCCATACATAAAGTAATGTGTACTAAAACAGCTTCAAGGTGCCTCCTCTATGGAGAAACTAATCACATGCATTGCTCAGATGTGATTTTGGCCCATTCTTCCACACAAAAGGTTCTGTGGGCCCTTCTATGAACTTCTATTCATAGGATTCAGGTCAGGTGATTGGCTGGGCCATTATAGCAGCTTTATTTTCCTTCTCTGAAACCAATTGGGAGTTTCCTTGGCTGTGTGTTTAGGATCATTGTCTTACTGAAATGTCCATCCTTGTTTCATCCTCATCCTCCTGGAAGACAGCAGCAGATTATTATCAAGAATGTCTCTGTACGTTTTCTATTCATCCTTCAATTATATGAATCATGCCAGTGCCAGATGCAGAAAAACAGCCCCAGACCATAATGTTACCACCTCCAAACTTCACAGTTGGTGAATGGTGTTTCATATTTTGGGGATGATATGCGGTGCTCTTTGACCTCCAAACGTAGTGTGTATTATTATGGCATCCAAAGAGTTTTTCTTCAGCTATGGAGTCTTGTGTGGTGAGTGTGCATACAGGCCATGGTGGCTGAGTGCACTACTTATTGATTTTTTAAAAAACAGTTGTACCTGCTAATTTAGTGTGTATAGATAGATAGATGGATGGATGGATGGATGGATGGATGGATGGATGGATGGATGGATGGATGGATGGATGGATGG
>JBBIGC010000029.1:3466276-3480642 GCA_037576955.1 Lepidarchus adonis
AGTGTAATTGTTCCCATTTGCCTCTGCTATGACGACATAACTGCTACTTCTCTTCTGACTAAGCAGAATCCCAGTCATTTGGGTAAAATGGTTCTTGAGTTTATCCTGTGGACCTTTTCAAATCCCATTAGACTGGCCAGTCCAGGCCCCTGCTGGGTTTCAGTGAACCGGCATCCATGGCATCCAGACTTGCGTTTCTCAGTGGAGGAAGCGCTCTCCTGAAAGAGGAGGGGGTAGTGTTTGGCTCTGGGTGAGCAGCCCTGGTATGGATGTCAGTTTCGCAGGGGGACTTCCTGTGACTAGGGATCTGTGACGTGCTATCTGGGCCACATGGTTCCCCTTTGGGGACTTCTTGTTGGAAGCCAGTATTGAGGGACTAGTGTGGACCACGTGGTTCCCCAAACTATATGGCTATTAACAGGTGAGTTGGACCAGGTGTGATCGCCAATCTGTGCTGGACAACGGGCATTCAGGACCGGAGTTGCCCACCCCTGCTCTAAACTTCAAATCTGTCACATTTTGCCAACTGTCAGGGCAGGGCCCGCTGTGTTTTTTTTTTCACCCAACACTCCATTATGCCACCGTATTAGTGCACCCACTCTGTTTTTCCCAACCCTGTTCGGCAGAGTTGGCACACTTGGATTCCGCCTTGGCTCAGCTGGATTCAATGTTTAGGTTGACCCTGCACTTCAGCATTGCAATGTTTACGCACACATATTTAATAAAAAAAAATTACTGGTTTCAGTAATGAAGAGAACATTTGTCATTGTGAACACAAAATTCGACCTCTGCATTTAACACATCACTCCAGGGAGCAGTGGTGCCCAGGTCGGGACTTGACCCAGCAACTTTCTGATCCCAGGGACAAAGTCCTAACCACTAGGCCACTGACGCAACTGAATTACAACTACAAATATTTATATGAATTACTGTACTGTTGCTGATCTCTTATCTCTGTTATCTTTTAGTTACTACTACTCGTTACTGTTAACAATTGAGTAAAGACATTTATCTTGATCTCAACCATTATATTTTTTTCAGATGGAGAGATCACCTCCAAACCAATGGTGCTGTTTCTTGGCCCTTGGAGTGTAGGCAAGTCGTCCATGATCAACTACTTGCTGGGGCTTCAGGACACTCCTTATCAACTGTACACAGGTGGAGTCAATCTTTTTTTTCACTCATACAGAATGAGGGTAACCTTTCTTTACAATACAGAGTATTAAAAGGACTGAAAAATCAACCAACTGAAAACAGCATTGAAGTGAAAATTAAAATGCAGTTAAGAAAATATAAATAAACTGTTTAATTTGAATAAAAATAAGTAACCAATGAAATTAGTCATTTGCATATTAAAAATGTTATGTGTAAAAACAATCAAAAACATCAATGAATGAAAGTAAAATATAAAACTTTTTTTTTTTTTTGAAAATTACTTTAGACATGTATCAATCAATTCAAGTTGGATAATTGGATAATATAACTATATTCACCACTAAAGTAAGTGATCCTGAATTGGGCCATTGTGTACCCCCACCATACTGCACAGCTGCTTCCTAGCCTCATTGAATGTAGCTCAAACACGTGCAGGTCTCACTGTATGGTCAGGGAACACAGAGATCTTTGACGAACCAGCATAGCTTTGACGACACATTCTGGCATGTTAGAGAACATTCTTATGGTCTCTGTTGTATGGGAGCTAGTAAAAATCAGCTCTCAGGTTGGTAGGGTGTGACAACCACTGTGAGTGGGCATGAGCCTCTGGTGCACTGCTACTGAATCTAGAATTGATATGAATGCTACTCTGAGAGGATCATCAAAGTGAATATTGAAGTCTTCTACAATTAGAGCTTCGTCTGAAGAAGCAACTAAATTTGAGATACAATTGGTAAATTCATTGAAAAATTCAGAGTAAGGCCCTGAGGTTTTTGAAGGATTATTAGTGGAACTGACTGTGAAGATTTATTTTTCATGGTTACGAGTAAAATGTCAATATGAAGAATTTGGTGGCCAGATTTTTTTGTGTGACGTTTAAGTTATCACTACAAATGACTGCGAAACCTCCTCTGCCAGATGCTCGCGGCTGGTGTAGATAAGTATATCCAGGGGGACTAACCTTCTACATATTAAGTTGGTCTACTTCAAATTTCTGTTAGACACAGTATATTAAACTTCTGATCAGTGATTATTTCATTAACAATAAGCGCTTTTGATGTAAGAGATCTAATGTTTCCTAACTTTAGATCAAAGGTACTGGCTTTACATTCAGTATGATCTGCTTCTATCTTGATTAGGTTACTAGAACAAACTTTTTGAGTATTTCTATATTTTTGTTTAGTACGGGGAACAATTTACACAATTTAAATATTTTACCCTGGGTGATGTGTCTATGCTAGCTAATGGTTGGTCTAGCCTGTCTGTCTGCTCCCTGGCCTGGGCTCAGGATTTTCACAGATTTACTGTCCTGAGACTGTGTGTTATACTGCAAGAAACGAGAGCGGCACCGTCCAGAGTGGGATGGATACCGTCCCGCCCTAACAGACCTGCTTTGCCCTCAAAAACCCAGACTCTCTACAGTGCTACACTTGCTCTCACTATCCCTCTCTAAAATCTGGATGCGCACCTCTAACGCTGTTATCTTATCTGTCTGGGAGCTAACTAGAGTACACCTGTCGCATGTAAAATTATTACTAAATAATAACTAAACATGCTGCACTCGACACACTGAATGAACGGGTTAGTAGACATGTTAAAACAACCAAATGCCTTAATCCTGTGTAATGGAAAGCCTTAAAAAGTCATAAATCCGTGTTGGAAACGTGATCCTCGTAGTAAAATTGAGAATATGACGGGCGGTGTGCAAAACGTACAACAAAACCACGTAAACGTATGATTATTGATTAAAAGTAAAAAGAAACAAGTAATGTTTAGACGCAAACACGGCTGAAACTCGTGGCAAAAACTTCAGCAAACAGGAACTACGTCACACAAATTCATATTGGGCTATTGTGTCATTGTTGAAGGTCATGCTAAAAGGTCAAGGCAGCAGTACATGCTAGAGAAACAACAGTAGAAGAAGAACTAAATAGTGCATGAACGGTTTTGCTAACAGCAGACAGCTTTTTTGTCTCTTAAGCAGTCAATTTCAAGTAACGACAAGTTGAAGTCAGAATTACTGTTTGGACACTCATTTTATCCTTTTTGACTAAGTTACCGTGAAGATGTAACACAGGCTCTTTGACCAGCTTGAGTGGAACCATCTACTCCTCAGAAACCCCCACTATTGTTGTTGCGTCACGACCAATCTTCGAGATCTTTACACTTGTTTTCCAATCTACCAAGTTCACCTGCTAGCTTATCAAATTTAGCCTTTAGCTCTACAACATCATCAGACCAAGTAGACATACTTGGTGTGAAAAAGTGTTTGCCCCTTCCTGATTTCTTTTTTCCCATGTTTGTCACATTTACATGTTTCAGATCTTCAAACATTCAAATATTAGTCAAAGACAACACAAGTATGCATTTTTAAGTGAAAGATTTACTTATTACGACCCTACATGGCCCTGTGTGACAAAGTGATTGCCCCCTAAACCTAATAACTAGTTGGACCAGCCTTACCAGCAACAACTGCTATCAAGTACAGTAGTTATGATAACCTGTAATAAGTCATTTACAGCGTTGTGGCCCACTCATCTCTGTGGAATTGTTGTAGTTTAGCTATATTGGAGGGTTTTCGAGCATTAACTGCTTTTTAAGTTTATGCCACAGCATCTCAATAGGATTCAGATCAGTTTTTATCCGAGACTCAAGCACTGGACCCTGGCAGGAATTGTGTAAAATTTATGACCTGGCAAAGCCCAAACGTGTTGTGACTGAGTCAAGCTTCTCCATCCCAACCCAACCAATCGAATCCAAACCAATCCACCTGTCAAGACAGTTCCACCCCTCCCTTAGCGAATTTTCTATGACACTCTATGCAGACTCAACTTTCTTTTATTTTCAAAAACGGTCAAATGAAACCTGAAAGTGTTTTGTCTAAAAATGTGAAAATTTTAGTGATATTGAGTTGTCATTTAGCAAAGTGTGTTTGTATGAAAGGAATGTTTAGAGAAATATAATACACTTTTGTTTTGAAAACCAGAGACCAAAGAGACGTGCCATTTCCCCCCAAAATTCACATACATGTCTGTAGGGAGGTGATCAGATAAGATATCATATTGGCAACATTGCTACTCGCTGACATAGACAATTTACAATTATATACTTTTTAAAGAATAGGTTGATAGTTGTGATGACAGATAAACAGTTACAATAAAAAACAGGTTAATATAAAACACTAGGGCTCTTCTCAACAGTGCTCTGCTCACAAAGTCATAAAATAAAGTAGAGTAAAGTAGCTACAGTAGCACTTCTGTCATGGTGTTATAACCGTTTTATGGTGGATGTGTTTTTTCCCAAAACATGCCCACACAAAGGTATGCAAGCTTCTGGAAAAACGATCTCTCTCTAAAAACATTATATTTCATGCACAAATATGCAGAAATAACACTAATTGTCATAAATACAATATACAATAAACACACCCTACCATAAATGCCAATCATCTCCCTACAGACACGTATGCGAACCTCGGGGGGGAAACTGCCTCTCTCTCTCTCTCTCTCTCTCTCTCTCTCTCTCTCTCTCTCTATTTCTTTCTCTCGCGACCCATTTGTTTCAAACACACACCACTAAATGACATCTAAATATCACTGACATTTTTAGACAAAACATTTTCAAGTTTCATTTGACCATTTTTGAAAATAAATGAAAGTTGAGTCTGCATAACGTGTCATAAAAGTTGTACCTAAGATGGCGGCAGAGTTGCAGCAAGTTTGTTTGTGTTAAACTGCCCTGTTTAAAGTGGTTATGTCCGGCGGAACCACGGACAAACACTTATACAACCATCAACAGCTTCTGGACATTGGACAATGATAGCAAATACTACCAGATGGAGACACACTGGAGAGACTGCATGCTATGGCATTGTTCGAGCTCAGAGCAAGCGGATCAATGCTGCGATCGTCTCTGTACGCTGTTCGGCACTTGTGGAGGTTTTAGTGGTCAGATGCAGACCATTTTACATCCCACAAGAATTCACTTCCTCCTAGCGCAGACGCTAATGCTAAAGCTAGTGGTGAACTCAGTGAACTAAGGATAATAAGCCTTCTGCAGACGGTTCACCCTGACGGCTTCTTCATCGTCGCAGAAGACTTTAACAACACATCCCTTAAATCATTTCTACCAAAATTCCACCAACATGCTAGACCTTGTTTACACAAACATCTAGCATGCATACAAGGCTGCACTCCTCCCCCACCTTGAAAAATCCGACCACGTTTCCATACTTCTCACCCCAGTCCACAGACCCATCAACAAGCAGCTCAGACCAGCTATCAGAGAGGTGAGAACGTGGCCCCAGGCCATATCTGCCTTTCAGGACTGTTTTGACTGCACAGACTGGGAGATGTTTAGAGAAACAGCCACTTATGAACAGTCACTGGACTTGGAGGAGTACACATCCTCAGTGACCTGCTACATTTGCAAGTGCATTGAGGATGTTACTGTCTCCAAGACTGTCATCACCCGGCCAAACCACAACCCTGGTTCTCTGCGAAGCTCTGCAACCTAGTGAAGATCAGGGACTCTACCTTCAAGTCCAAAGACAACGAGGCTTACACTACAGCCAGAGCCAACCTGTCACTGGCCATCAAAGAGGCAAAGCAAGCTTACGCAGAGAAGATCAACAATCACTTTGCAAGTCCAAAGGACACAAGGCGCATGTGGCAGGGAATTCAGATCATCACAGGCTACAAGCCAGAACGTCGGGCCTGTAGCAGTGAACCCTCCCTGCCAGATGAACTGAACAACTTCTTTTCACGTTTTGAGGCAGTGGCCAAGGAACCACAGATGAAAGCAACTCCCTCAACAGCTCTTTGAAGAGTGAACCCACGGAAAGCGGAATGCGCTGATCAGCTGTCAGATATCTTCACAGGTACCTGCATGTCTCAAAACTACCAAAAGCATCCCCGTGCCAAAGAAGTCTACTGCGTCCTGCCTCAACGACGACCGGCCCATAGCACTTACTCCAATCATAATGAAGTGCTTTGAGAGGCTGGTACTGAGGAACATAAAAACTTCACTAGACAATAGACCCACTACAGTTTGCTTACCGCCCAAACCACTCCACAGATTATGCCATTGCATCTGCCCATCATTTAACCCTCTCCCACCTGAATACAAAAGACACTTATGTCAGAATGCTGTTTATTGACTTCAGTTCAGCATTGAACACTGTCATTCCTCAGAAGCTGATCAGCAAGCTGGACCTGCTGGGAATAAACGCCCCTCTCTGCAACTGGATCTTGGACTTCTTGACGGACAGGCCCCAGTCTGTCTCCATAGGAGAAAACACCTCCAAGGTCCTCAGACTGAGCACTGGTTCTCCACAGGGGTGCGTGCTCAATCCATTGCTCTTTACTGATGCATGACTGTACTGCTCGGTACAGCCCCAGCCACGTCATCAAGTTTGCAGATGACACATCAGTGGTGGGTCTCATCATCAACAGCGATGAGACTGCTTACAGAGAGGAGGTGAAACAACTGGTGGAATGGTGTCAGAACAACAACCTGACTTTTAATGTCAACTAGGGCTGCAACTAACGATTATTTTAATAATCGATTAATCTGTTACTTATACTATCTTTAAATCTTTTTTACTACAGGTGCTGAGCCCACTACGTCTGAGTTTACTGTGATCATGCATGGTGAGAAGATAAGGTCTGTGGAGGGTATTGTAATGGCTGCTGATAGCTCTCGCTCCTTTTCACCTCTGGAGAAGTTTGGACAGAACTTTCTAGAGAAATTGATAGGCATTGAGATGCCTCACAAGCTCCTGGAGCGTGTTACGTTTGTGGACACTCCTGGAATCATAGAAAACCGCAAGCAGCAGGAAAGAGGTAATATAATAAAACAAGGCTTTTCAGTGTAACCCATTGTACAAGGCAACAACAATAACAAAAATAATAATTATTAAACAGGAATTTTGAGAAAAATTAGATTAGCCTATAATATATTAGAACAAGACTAAATAAAAAGTAAAATAAAAATTAGCTGATTTTTAAAAATGCCTGGAAATGTACAAAGGGAGCTCTATACTTTGGGTACTTCTGGGGCAGTTGTGGCCTAATGGTAAGAGAATTGCGTTTAATTCCCAGGACAGACAGCAGGCTGAAGTGCCCTTAAGCAAGGCATGTAACTCTCTAACAGTGTTCACTGCCTCACATGGGTAAAATACACAGAATAAAATAAAAAATAAAATGTTAGACAATAATGGATTATATAAAATACTAAAAGTAGCCTCGCTGCTTTGTAATTCATATATTAATGATGCAAAATCAAAACATTTAACATCCAGTCAATCAAGAGATATGTTGGAAATATTTGATATTTGACATTATCCTAAAATCATTGTCTGAAGTCTCTCAAACCTGAATATGAAATAGCATCTTGGCATCATGCAGGATATGATGAAGGTAAGTCACGTTCTTGGCCTTATCATTATGCCTCTGTAATAATTGATGGTTCAAGAAACCTTAAAAAAAAGTATTATTTAAAAAAAATAGCATTCCACATTTATCAGTCTAATACATTTAAGTTCAGGAAATGATTCACTCCTTTTATCAAATTAGTCAATTATAATCACTGGTATAATAACAACAATAACACCAAAAACAACAATAATAACATTTATTTGAAAAAGCACATTTCAAAACACTCAAGGACACTGTAGACAGCAAAAGAGTAAAAGAACAAAATTAATAATAATAAAAAAAACTGAATTATAATAATCTGGCATCAAATAGATTTGTTATGTAACAAATTTACTGATGCCCACTGTTCTTATACTGATAAACTTTTTTTTCTTTACAGGCTATCCATTCAATGATGTATGTCAGTGGTTTATTGACCGCGCTGACCTGATATTTGTGGTGTTCGACCCTACCAAGTTGGACGTTGGCCTTGAGCTGGAAATGCTCTTCAGACAACTTAAAGGTCGGGAGTCCCAGATCCGCATCATCCTCAACAAGGCGGACAACCTGGCCACCCAAGATCTCATGCGTGTGTACGGTGCCCTGTTCTGGAGCTTGGCACCTCTGATCAATGTGACAGAACCCCCACGTGTGTATGTCAGCTCCTTTTGGCCCTATGACTATGCTCCTAACACCAGTCGTGAACTCTTCAAGCGTGAAGAAATCTCTCTCCTCGAAGACCTGAACCAAGTGATCGAGAACCGCCTGGAAAACAAAATCGCTTTCATTCGCCAACATGGTATTCGTGTACGCATTCATGGCCTGCTTGTCGACCGCTATGTGCAGACATTCAAGGAGAAGACGAGTTTCTTCAGTGACCCTGAGTTAGTGTTCAAGGAGATTGTGGATGACCCAGACAAGTTCTACATCTTCAAGTCTATCCTGGCAAAAACCAATGTTAGTAAGTTTGACTTGCCTAACCGTGATGCGTACCGTGACTTCTTTGGGATAAACCCAGTGACCAGTTTTAAGCAGCTCTCAGCCCAGTGCTCCTACATAGGTGGCTGCCTGTTGGATAAAATTGAGAGAGCCATTACCGCTGAGCTGCCTAGCCTTCTCAGCAGCATCAACTCCGGTAAGAACCCCATCCTCTCCTCCTGTGAAGCCACTGGCTGTGGAGAGAAACCCAAGAACCGCTACCGACGAAACTGAGGAAAAGGGAAGAGAGTAAGCAGAGAGGTAGAAATGCTTGATACTGAAAGAAAAGTGGCAGAAGAGTGACTGAAACAAGTCCCACTCTTGACACTGGTCTACCAGAGAGGCTGAGGAGATGCAGCACAGCAGAATATAGTTTTTTTTTTTTTAAAGGGGTGTCTTTGATGAAGTAGGGATCAAGTGGTGGGAAAATTTTTACAAAAATCAAGGAAGTAAAATTATACACCTACATTTTTGGGCTCTATGTTTATAAACTGTCTGCAAATGTAAGAGAAATTATGGGCAAACAATAGCTGCCATACATGAAAGAAGACAAATCTTGAGACATTTCAAAAGGAAGAATAAGTAGCTGTCATACTCTTATAATAATTTGGTATAAAATTCAAATAAGCAGGTCAGCTCCTGACAGCATTGTGTTTTTTCATAGTTATTGTCATTCTCATATAAAAAAAATAGATTTGTGTCTTTCTCTTACCTGGGAAAAATCTAGAATCAAAAGCTGCATGTATCTAATATTAACAGAGCATGACATATTCTCACTTTTCTATTTATTCTCTTTATAAACACTTGCAGGATAACATTTATTTGTTGAAAGTTTTGTTTGCTTTCAGGTTTTTCCAGGTGATTTTATTAGGCCTTTTTTGTTTTCTGTGTTGTTTATGTCTTCTTGAAAAGAAACTTGTTCAATAAGCTATGTATTAAGTTAGCTTAAATCGAATAGTATATGCCTGTTTATTTTAGTTATAACGTGGTTTATTGGTAAGTGAGTAAACAGTATAATGTGAATCATTTATTGACGGCAATAAAATTGTTTGCAATCAAAAACCATCTGTTCATTTGGCAAAGGGTACCCACAGATTTAAGACCTGATCCAGTACAGCTTCACATTTTTGTGCATTTTTGTAACTTTATTATTAATCTTTCATGGGACAACACTAAAGATGTGACACTTTGATACAATGTGAAGTAGTCAGTGTACAGCTTGTATAATACATTTGCTGTCCCCTCAAAATAACTCAACCTACAACAAAAGTGAGTACACCCCTAAGTGAAAAGGTCCAAATTGTGCCCAAAGTGTCAATATTTTGTGTGGCCACCATTGTAGTATATATTACTGATTTTCTGTCAAATTGTCAATCAAAATGATTGATGGGTGTCATGATTTATGACCCACCCCAAGCATGGCATAGCTGTCAGTCAAGCATTTTTTACCACTATCCCAATACGTTGTCAAACAGTCAATGAAGCAGGTTCGAAATGTGTCTAATTTATGACCCGAAGCCCTAGCACAGCGTGACTGTCAGTTCTGTCCCCAAATTCACCCCCTTTTTGAGAATTTTATGACACTTTGCGCTCTCCTCCTCTCCTGTTCTTTTATCTTTCAAAGTGTCAAATAAAACTAAAAATGAAATCATTTTAAATCGCTTTGAACAGGGTTGATGTGAAAGTGTCTGTGGTATTTAGGTGTCATTTCACAGTGTGTGGTTTGTTGATTTACGTTTTAGAGAATTAAAACACCCTTTTTAGAGAGAGAGAGAGAGAGAGAGAGAGAGAGAGAGAAAGAGAACATTTCCCCCCGATGTTCACGTACGTGTCTGTAGGGAAATGAAAAATGTTGATGGTAGGGCATGTTTATTACGATATGACAATAGTGTTATTTCTGTATTTGTGCCTGAAATGTAATGTTTTTAGAGAGAGATCATTTTCCCCCGAATGTCTTTGGGGCGTGTGATAAACACACCCACCATAAAAGGATTGTTACACCATCAGTGGGCGTAGCTACTTTACGACTTTGTTGAGAAGAGCACGCTGTTGAGAAGTAAAGTCTTTATTCATTTCAAGTAAGAAAATTTAGTGAAAAGGATGGAATGATGGGTGATTACAAAATAATCACTAGCCCTAATAGTTTAGTTTTACGCAGATTGCTTAATTTGTATGTATCAGTCATTTATGCAACACACTAGTCGATTTAGTTGACTTCTCTTTATTACTGGCAGGTGAAAATGGGATTTCTGTTTTGAGGGCCCCAGTTTCACGTCCGATGTTAATACCATGCTGATTACTGCCAATGGCTGTACTCTTGAGCAATTTATTAGTGCTATTAAAAAGATTTTGCAGAGCAATACTCTGGTCATGACAGAACTTAAGCTATTATTAGGAGAAGAATGGCTTCATTTTGCCCTGTTAATGTTTCAAATGATCTTTTTTTTTCCAGTTTGTATAGCCCATTATCTAAACCCCCAAATAAACAGATACCGCAGACATACAGACAAGTGTGGGTTTAGCAGTACAACAGGAAATGGTGTGTGAGTTTGTTGGGTATTAAATTTGTTATATTCTACAGAACGGATGTTGCAGAAATATCAGACTCATGACACCCCACAATCAAAAACAATTTTCTTATACTTGCATGTCGGTTAATACTGTAGAACATTAAAACTCAATGCATTTCTAGGTGAAAAATATATCTGTCAGAACAGGTGTACCAACCATGGCGATCATGCTAATAAATATAGTTGTGATGTCTGTGATGATCCTGAATGTTTTAAGTGGCAGAATTAGACAAAACAATTAGACAACGAGTAAGTTTTCTTTGACTTTGAGACACAGTTTGCGAACAGTAAACACAGAGCTAACTTTGTCTGCGCCATTCTATTCGATGGTGAATAGTTTCAGGCGAAAGGGTATGATTGTATCGACATGCTCATGGCCAGGTTCAAATGTTTTTTTAAATGTTTTTTTTATAAATGGATTGCACACAACGCAGCAGGATTTGACAATTACCTTCTATTGGAATATTTTTCCAAAATTTGTATCACAAATTATAAATGGGTGTAGACAGATTTTCATGTATGACGAGCATTTTAAACAAAGGTATATAAGGTATTGGACTCATTGCTTCTCTTAGCTATTAGCCTTATTTGTTCATTTATTTTTTTCTATCTGTTATTACTCTCTGGTGTCCACCAAAGGAGGATGGGTTCCACCTCTGAGCCATCGTTCCTATCAAGGTTACTTCCTGCAATTTAGGGACGTTTTTCTTGCCTCTGCTTGCTCATTAGGGGCTCGGACACGGATTCTGTAAATTCTGTAATCAGATGTAAAAAGCGGTATACCATTAAAATTGACTTGGCTTGATATAGTTATTTGTTTTAAACAAAGGTATATACAGTATTTGAACACCCTGCATTTTTGCAAGTTCTCTCACTTAGAAATCATGAAGGATCTGAAATTGAAATTGTAGGCGCATTCTCACTGTGAGAGACAGCATTTTTTAAAAATTTCAGGAAATCACATTGTGTGATTTGTAAAGAATTGATTTTTTTTGCACTGCCTCACATAAATATTATAATGCCTGGCAATCAGCAAGAATTCTGTCTCTCAAAGATCTGTTACTGTGCCTTTAAAAAGTCCATCCTTACTCCACTCATTAATCTTAATTAGTACCTGTCTGATCTCTTTAAAGACACCTGTCCACCCCACAGTCAGTCAGACTCCAACTACTACCATGAGCAAGACCAAAGATCTGTCAAAAGACACCAGAGACAAAAATGTGGACCTCCACAAGGCTGGAAATGCCTACGGGGCAATTGTCAAGCAGCTTGGTGATAAAAGATCAACTGTTGGAGCAATTGTTAGAAAATGGAAGAAGCTAAAGACAACTGTCAGTCTCTCTTGGACTGGTACTCCATGCATGATCTCACCTCGTGGGGCATCGCTGATGATAAGAAAGGTGAGGTATCAGCCCAGAACTACACAGGAGGAGCTGGGACCACAGTTTCAAAGGTCACTGCCGGTAGAACACTACACCACCATGGTTTCAAATTATGCATCGCATGCTCAAGTCCAGCCATGTCTGAAGTTTGCCAAAGACCATCTGGATGATCCAGAGGAGGCATGGGAGAGAGTAATGTGGTCAAGTGAGACCAAAGTAAATCTTTTTGGTCTAAACTTCACTTGCCTTGTTTGGAGGAAAATGAAGGACCAAGAACACCATGCCTACTGTGAAGCATGGGGGTGGTAACATCATGTTTTGGGGAGCTTTTCTTTAAAGAGGACAGGACAACTGCACTGTATTAAGAAGAGGATGAATGGGGCCATGTATTGTGAGATATAATGTGTACAAACCTGGTCAAGAACTACCGGAAACATCTGACCTTTGTAATTGCAACAAAGGCTTCTGTACCAAATATTAACACTGATATTTTCTGAGGTGTTCAAATACTTATGTGTAGCAGTGCAATACAAATAAATTATTTACAAAACACACAATGTGATTTCCTGATTTAAAAAAAATTGTTGTCTCTCACAGTGGGAATACACCTACAATGTGAATTTCAGATCCTCCATCATTTCTAAGTGGGAGAACCCAGGGTTTTCAAATACTTATGTTCCTTACTGTAGATAGTTATTCATTTATTCTGATTCATCGTCCAAAACGACAGCTTTGTTAAACCTCTCGACAGCAGAGAAAGGTTATTTTCCCCACAAATTTAACAAACGTAAAAATAACAATTACATAGGTCTCTACTGTGACAAATTTTACTACTGTAATGATACCATGACTGATAAAGACAGGGCAGAGTTTAACAAGGGCTGTTAAGGTTTATAGGATTATATCTATTATAATCCATAAATTCCTATACAGTTTCTGCTCTGAAGCATTCCGATCCATACGTATTTCACGGGAAGCCACTTCCTCAGGCTGAAAGGAAATAAAGTTTTAATTCTAACTTTAGTTCTAACCTTTTCCTCGCAGCGGGAAGGACTTTAAAATTGCTTGAGGTCTTGACATAACTAATCTTTTATCTAAATAATGATTTTCCACACAAAGAATGAGTCAGAAGAGCATCTTGATATTAAAAACAAAAGAATCTTTGCTCACAGTTTCTCAGCAGTTACATTTAAACAGATGAGCCATGTTAGACAGAGGTTTTCCCCGAAGAGCCCATAGCGTTGGATGAGAGAAGGCACGATAGAGTGTCATACCTTCACAACTCACAAAGTGCCCCCAGCTGGTCCGGCTTTTATAGAGAAGACATCAAAACTTTTGACTAGTAGCGACATGTCACGTATGAGCCCCCCCAATGAATTAAAAACATTAAAATTTGAAATGTTAGCTTTAGCCACCTTGCTAGCCCCCGTGCCTCTAAAGTAAAAACAAAGTTTTTTTAAAAAAATATCTTTAGCCCAGCCGCTAACAGTCTCTCATGCTCCTTCTGAAATGTCAACAAACTCTTTGTTTATAAGTTAGCTTTAGCTTAGCGCTAGCAGTCTTTCTCTGTTCTTTCCTGGAATGTCAACAAATTAGCCTAGCCACCTCGCTAGCTATTTGGGCCATTCAAAAGTCCTGTGTGCTTTTTCCAGGAAGTTATAAAAGCTGGCTCCTCTCTTCTCAGTGTTTCCTCAGAGTTTGGACAAGCTGCTTTTCACATCAGAAGGGGTGTCTGGCTGGAGCTGAGGACAATGCATTCTCACTGGCAATCCAGGTTTTTGGTGCGAGAGGAGGTTCTTTCCTCCGAAAGAGAAAATTAATAGTGTTTCCAACATTAAAAAAGGTTACAGGCATATGGCAGAAAT
>JBBIGC010000029.1:3529256-3541814 GCA_037576955.1 Lepidarchus adonis
TCAAATAAATACTGTAAATAAGGCACCTACTGGGTTGTGTATATAAGCTACACTACTCTACCTCCACACAACTGTTATGCAGATGTACCCCTAAGACAAACATCTTACATCATAACGTAACATTAAGAAACATTTAAATTACAGGTTTGAAATAGCAAAATAGGTCAAAAGTCAGGGGTTCACTTAATGGATGTGTTGAGATACGTATTTTGAGGAGACAGCAAATTTACACTGTTACACAATCTGTACACTGACTACTTTACATAGTATCAGTGTTTTCCCATGAAAAGATATAATAAATGTACCCAAATGTGAGGGGTATACTCACTTTTGTGACGTACTGTATTTTAAGGTTTTTGCTATTTAAAAAAAACATTCTTTAACACTTCACATTTGCCCAAGAGAAATCATGTTATACATCTAATATGCAAATAGAAAAACTCGGTCTCTAAAAAGTCTAAACCCTGTGATTTCTGCCAAAACTGGGATTGCTAAAGAGCCGAAAGTGTTTTTTCCATTAGTCCCGGTGCTGCGCATTTGACAAACTCAGGTGCCAAGCATATAATTTTCGTTAAGTGCTTACAACTGTAAAAACCAAAGTTGATTCCCAGAAATCCAAATTAATTTTAAGCTAGTTAAGGGAATAAAAGACAGGTAAAGCTGTTAGTATTCACAGAATTCAGATACTTTTATGTGGTCTAATATTTATTTTTATTCTACTTTTTATGCCTAAGCAGTTGGTAATTTATGTTTGCCATGTGTTGCCTGCAGTTAAGTGATAAACTATGAAACACAGGAAACCTCTTGAATTTCAGTATAGAAGACTAACGTGGAAAGAAACGATTTTAAGGTAAAAAAACGAATATATAAAGATCTATATGTCAGTCCTCTTTATAGTGGCCAGTGTTGACTGTTTGATAGACAGGCAGGATGTTCGGCTGGTGCCCGTGCAGCTGGTTGGCTGTGTGCAGAGTGGCTGGGGCAGCCATCAGAGTGTGACCATCCACCTGTCCCAGAGCAAGGCCTGGCTAATCACTATAATCCGGATGTAGCATTAGAGTGTGCCAAGCCACAATGAGGGAGGGTCCTCCTATATGGAGGTGAAAGGAGAGTGGTGGTGGGGTAGAACAAGCAGGGTTCTGGGGTTCCTCTGTACTGTTTAAATAAAGCCTGAGCATGTGTACAATGCCCTGATGGTTTCATTACAGCTGGTCCAAGGGTCAATTCCATCTGAAGCTTCCCTTTCCTTTTGTTGCATCATGCTGCCAATCTCTTGCTACCCTCTTATTTTCTGTTGACTCATTAGTACAGTCATGACATCATCAAAAGCGCTTCCATTAGCCAGTTCCAGCATTCATGGTGGACTCCTAAGAACATGAGTCATTTTTGGGGAAAGAACATTCAAGATCTACTGAGAATCATCAGAACATGCTCACATTCTGTTGACCAAGGGTGAGGTTCTGCTCCACTGGTGTAATGTGCAGACCACACAGCATGAGAAAATCTGGACAGCAGACACACCTCTGTTGGTGTGTGAATCGATGATGATGACGCCCAGGTTTTCCCATCGCACAGGCAGAGAGAGATATTAAGAATGGAGACACTCAAGCAAACATGCTAATGTGGCTAACATGCTAACTGGCAAACTAGCAAGTGTGTAGAAACTAGCTCAGGTTTTATTTCAGTGAGTCATTCTTGGCATTGCACAGGAGTGTGGCAGGGTGACTAACCTTCTCTAAAGCAGCACTGCATTCACTTAATGCTTGTTCCTGGGCTCAGAGGAGATCTAAGTATTTGTCTGTGGTTCACCACTGTTAGCTTGTTGCCAGGTCCCCAAAGTAATGGAAACAGTTTCAATAAAACATCAAAGAAAATGTCTAAGAATGGGCTTCAGATGGAGGAACTCTCCTCCCACTTCTATCTTGAGAAATTTCAACATCCAATCTTCTTTAGACCTAAATTAAAATTACTGAATGCAAAGTAACAGACATATAATTTATACATTTTTACATTCATTATATTTCTTCCAGCTTATCAATATGTGTTGTGTAGAACTCTGCTCCAAACCAGTCTTCAAACCAGTCTTTACTTTCCCCACAAGTGGCCTAAAGAAGGTTCTCCTACATGTTTCATCTGACCCTAGCAGTAACACATAAACAGTTTTCACAGCATCTGAAGGTAAAGCATAGTGCCAACACTGTAATACGATTGGTCACACAGGTCAGTGCTGGCCGTTTTTACGATGGGCAACAAGATCACAGCTCAAATGAGGTCCCCATGACTTGGTGTGATAGCAATTATACCCACGGCTGTAAACTTGCACTTTTACACATCTTCACATCTTCATCTTGTTAAATTGCTGGAGGCATTATAGCTCCCCCTTGCCCACTCTTTAAATGTGTTATGGAACTTGTTTTAATTGGGAACATGATGGTACTTGCTTACACTGTTAATGTCCACCAGGCAGACTCACACAGGGACATGGGGATTAATAATCAGTCTTTTTTTATCCCACTATGTAGATTTTCAGGGTCATTAAGTAGAACAGCAACTGTGCCATTTGTCCAAAGCCTTTTGTGATTTTTAATGGTTGATGTTACACCATGTCACTGTGCCACTAGGAACTTTTGAGTAGTACAATTGTCTATATGCTTCCAGTTAAAATCATTCTGTCTCCTCTCTCTCTCTCTCTCTCTCTCTCTCTCGCTCTCTCTCTCTCTCTCTCTCTGCCTTAGTGTCTCTTTCAGTGGCTTGCAGTAATGTTCATAGGACTTTGTTCTCAAACAGCTTGCATTGTTTTGTCTACTAGCTTTGGCAGACTTGTCCTCTGGTTTCAAATTATATCTAATGCTGCTCTCTGGGATTCACAAGAGGTGGTGGTTTCTTGCTTTTTAAAGCCGCCGCTGGGCTTTTGTCTGGGGGGCCTGCAACCCTGTCTACAGCTAGAGTATGCTGTTTGTATTTTACTAACTGTAGGCCTCTTTATACACAGTCAAAGCTGTACACTTTCTTTGAACCTTTTCATTTTGAACTTTTCGTTTTGTTTCCTGGAACATATTTATGAGCTGTTAGGGATGCTCATTATTGCAATAATTATGTGATTTGAGTGCATGAAGGGGCTCCAGCAAGACTCACTATGACAGCATAGCTAAAGGTGAGAGCCAGGAGGTAGCACATAAATGAGGGCGTCCTGGGACGTAAGGCAGCCAGGTGAACGTGTCAGACTCACAGGTGACAGCATCCTGCAACATGTAGGTACCAGCAAAAAGCATATTGGCCGATAGTTTGAGAGCTGGCAGGGGTCAAGATCTGTTTTTTTTTTTGTTTTTTAACAGGGGTTTTAAATAGCTAATGCTAAGGCAGGAATTTATTACTCTTACAATGGTTTCAATTACTGTGGGTAGTATTTTTTTTGAAAATGTGTTGATGAATTTGATGAAGAAATTAGTGAAATTAGATCTGATTTTTGAAGTGGAGTAAAACAATATAATAGTTGATCTAAGATAATATAATTACCTGAAGTGTTAATTATCAGACTGTCTGGTCTTATATTAGCAGACTGATTTGTGTTTCTTATTTATTTATTTTTTTTTATCGTTAGGGTTAGGGTTAGGGTTAAAAAAAAGTCAAAAAGTCATTGCTACTACATACAGTATTGGTGGTATGCTTGTTCTTGTAGCAGCCTTATTTCTGGTGAATTATATAAAAAATATTAAATAAAAACCTAGGGTTATTTTTGTTATCTTCAATAAGGGTGGAGAGAAGTTGTCCTAGCAGCATTAAGAGCTTTTTGTAGCTCAAGAGACTCTCCTTCCATGCTAGTTTAAATACTACCATGTTAATTTGATGCCAATTTGTTTCAATGTGCATCTGTGGTTGTTATATATTTTCCTTTTAAGAGAAGCTACATTATCTGAGGTACAGGGGAATATTGATTCTAAGTTTTCAGTTACTTGATTGAGTTCTGAGGGATCTGAAGGTGATCCAATCAAGGTTGAAAGCTCTGGGAGATTATTGATACAATTCTAAGCTGTTGATGATGTGAATATGCAATTAATTTGATATTGTAGTGCATTTTGCAGATGCAATTTAAATGAAATTAGATAATGGTCTGAAAACGCCTCAGACTGTGGAGCTATAACTTTATTTCTATATATAAAATAGTTATTATTAAATCTAGGGTGTGAGGCCCATTGTGAATGGATTCTATGAGTTTCTCATTAAGAAAAATGAAGATCCTGTAGTTTTTCTTTGTTTTCTTTGTTGAACTAGAACAGACAAAATCTTTCCTTGATATTTTTCTTTGGTTAGTTGTCATGCTAAATTCAGGATCAATACTCGTTATGGATTATTAGCTGTTCTTGCAATTAAAACATAGCATGAGAAATATGTCTGTTTTAAAATGAGAATATGTTCCCAATGTCTTAGTCAAAAACTAGCTCACAAACTGAAAGAAAACTAAAGGTTTGTACAGAAGAAGAAAATAACAACAACCTCTCCAGCCTCTCAAGTCCATCAGTGTTGAACTGTTGTTCTTGCTATTGTACCTAGTCACACTGGTAAAACACTTTACTCTTTAAACTTTACTCCTCCTCCTCCTCTTCCACTTTTCCCTCATAATTACCATGGGTCCCTTCAGCCAGACTCGGTGTAGCATGTAGCCTGTGTGTTTTATTAGTGGCTGTTCTGACACAGCTAATTACTTCCTGAGGGAACGGCCCTCTCTCCTGTGTGACTGACTAATGGGGTGCATTATGGGTCTGGACAAGTCTGTGCCTTTTTATAAGTTTTTATTACAGCAGATTGGCATAAATCTAGAAGGGTCCCAGTACGAGCCCAATCTAAAATGGGCAGAGCTTGAGGCACTGAAGCCTTTTGTGAAACTTGTAAATAGTCTTTATGAAGTTGCTGTTTTTGCAGAATTCATGTTTTCTTGATGAGGTTTGATCAAATTACATGTTTTGGTCAAATTAGAAATTTGGTTAAACTGGTCACATTTTCTAATTGCTAGGTGTTTATTTCTGCAAATGCTAGTGGACAGTTTAACAAATTCAACAATAATGAATTGTAAAATATAAAATCTGTGTGTTTTTTATCTGATATATTAAACAGATCAAATAGAAAATTACTGTGTTTTCTTTAGAGGATGTATCATCATGTGTACTTGATTTTAAAAAAAGAGAACATTTTGATGGATGCCCAAACTTTTGCATATGACTGCATGTAGGACTTGATGGCTCATTGTTGGAATGTTGCAAAAAAAGTATTTTAATTTCAGAATAATTTTAGAATACATTCTATGTTGCTTTACTGTTGTTATAATAAATTTTAACATTTTGCCATTTTAATGTTCTCTTATTATTAGAATTATCTTGACACACATTGTTATTGTAGTTTTTAAT
This sequence comes from Lepidarchus adonis, assembly GCA_037576955.1. NCBI lineage: Eukaryota > Metazoa > Chordata > Actinopteri > Characiformes > Lepidarchidae > Lepidarchus > Lepidarchus adonis. Next base: position 3,534,659 of record JBBIGC010000029.1, read on the forward strand.
GATTCCTGTCTTTGAACCAATACATATTTTGAAAGACTATGCATGATTTAGTATTGTTCATTTAAGTCCTTTTTTAAGGACAAATCAGGTGAATCAAGGTACTTTTCCCTCTTCACATTCAGAATGCAGCAGAACTCAATCAAGGCTGGTCAGTGTGGTAAACACTTCACCTCTTACAAATATAATCCAGAAAATTAACTAATGCACTTATTTTGCATTCCTGCCTCTTGGACAAACAGATGTCAACACATTGATGCCCAGGTGCCATACAGTTTGCTTTCTCTGCCTGTAGACCTGACAGATATGAACCACAGGTGCCTTTAAAAAGCAAGCAGTTCAACTCAATTTGGCCGTAATCAGGTTGTACCTAAAAATATAAACCTCAAATAGGTTTTTAGCGTCACTGTGATTAGTTCAGATGAAGGAGCTAGGTAGTGTAGTTTACTTTCTGATTATTACCTTTTTAATGATGAAATAAAATTTTCTCAATTATGCATCTCAAACCAGATTTAAAATTTAGAGTTAAATTTACTTTACTCCTCTTAAGAGCATATTTCAATTTTCTCATGTGTGATGGCCAGGCCAGGAGCTATCAGACTGTCAACAAAGTCCCATTAAAGACTAAATACAATGTGGCCTGAACAGGGTGAATGTTTTTGAAGCTATGTTTGACCTTCTCTGACATTCTGTTTTTAGATCCAAAAAGTTCCTGCCAAAATATATTTTACATTGATTAAACAAGGTGAAGCTTCATTTCTGCTCCAAACTTGATAGAGAAGAGGCATCTTCAGTGGACCAGTGTGTATACTGTGTGAGTCTGCTCTCTATGCACAACCCCTCTGATGATACTACTGGGAACTGGGAGCAGATGGGTTTCAAAAGGTCCTCTTCCCAAACAGGATGTGAGCGAGTGGGCCCACAGTTCAGAGTGAGCAGGGATCAAATGCTCCTCTTCCACCTCCCACCGTTTCCCTTGCCCTCCGTGGGGTGTTGCACAAAATGAAACCACTTCCACAGGCTGCGACTTTGTACAGAGCTCTTAGCTAAGTGCCAGAGCGGTAACCTTAGAAACCATTGATAAAAATACACTGTGTATCAACCTGAAATCACATTACTTCTTTAAAAAATAGTTTTCCTAACATAACTAATTCTACATACAAATATTGATTACTATCAACAGATCTTCAGGGCCTTATACACTTATACAGAGGACTTACTGCATTTCGTTGCCTTGTACCTGTGACATGTGCAATGACAATAAAGTTGAATTTCATTTCATTTTAATAATGTAGTGGTTTTCTAGCACACATTTAGCAATCACTCATTTAATTTGGATCTTTGCCATTAATATAGATTTTTCCCCAGACCATAGTAATCTCAAATCATTTACCTCACCACATACGAGGCTTCTGTTTACTATGATCAATAAGGGCAGTGGTGCCTAGTGTTTAGGACTTTCCCCCTGGGATCAGAAGGTCGCAGGTTCAAGTCCCAGCCCGAGCACCACTGAGGAACCACTGAGGAACCACTGAGGAACCACTGAGGAACCTTGAGCAAAGTACCGTCCCCCCTCACTGCTCCCGGGCGTCTCTGTTGACGGCAGCTCACTGCTCCACGTGTACGTGTGATGGGTTAAATGCAGAGAATAAATTTCCCACTTGTGGGACTATAAGGCATAATAAAAATAAAAAAAAAAAATAATATACTACATATATGCCCTAGCCATAATGAAAAAGCTAAATGTTTGGAGAAAACATTAACAGTTCATCTTTAAGCCATAAAAGAATTCATCAGAAAAACTTGCTTAGTGGTAAAAAGCAAAATGCAAGAAGACTGGACCGTAGTGACTGACCAAACTACCAAATTTTAATCAAAGTTGGGATATTCAAAATGAAATTTAAAAAAATCTATAATATGTGTATTAATGTGAATGTAAACCTTTAATTAACAAAATACTTTTTTTTTCAATCATTTTTTCAATTATTTATTTTAGTAAAAAATCTTATTGTATTTTGTAAATATGCACAAATATAGAATTTGATAGCTGTGCCAGAAAAAAATGATTCTGGGGCAGAATAAATATAAGAATAAAATGTGTTCAGAATGTTCAAGTAACACTGGGTTTGAAAACTCCACATTAAACAGGCATTAGTGCAAACGAAGACAGTGCAGTGCTGACCAGTACATGGTTATGGTATCTACTGGGTGCAAATAGCAGGTAATGCAAATATGCAGCAATGTTACAGGAAGAGCACAAGTAAACACGCCAGTTCCTGGGTGTTAAAGAGTTTTACTGCTTATGGAATAAAGTACATTCTAGTAGTGGAGGCCCAAATGTTTCAGTACCTGCTCGCAGACAGCAGGAGGAATAACAGAACATGTGAGGGGAGCGTCCACACTGCTGGTGGCTTTGTTGATGCAATGTGTGGTGTAAATGTCTGTAATGGACTCAAATAATCTTCTCAGCTGAACTCACTATCTGCTGCAAGGCCATGATGCAGTGATCAGGGTGCTTTCTATAGTCCCTCTGTATAGCATGCCCTGGTTTGGTGGTAAAAGGTGAGTGTTTCTCTGCCTACTGAAGAAGTGGAGGCTGCTGGGGTCTCTTGGTTATGCAGCTGGTATTAAGGGACAAGGTGAACACCATGGAAATTGCTTCTCTTGTCAACTTCCATGCTTGAGCCATTGATGTATATTGGATAGTGGTGCAGTACTCCTGAAGTATCTCTTTTGTTTTGTCATGTGTTTTGCTATGTACCTCTACGTTAGACACAGTCATGAGTCAGTAAAGAAAACAGCAGTGGGCTGAGCATGGAGCCCTGTAGGCCACCAGTTCTTAGTTTGGTGAAGCTGGAGATGTATGTTTTCTATCCTGACTGTGGAGTCCAGGACCCTGAAGGCTACAGGTGTTCAGGCCCAAAATGCTTAGCTCCTCTGTCAGGTATTGAGGAACCACAGTATTAAATGCTGAAATAAAGTCTATGAACAGCTTTTGCACATGTGTCCTTCTTAAGGGTGAAAGCTAATGCATTATCCATTGAACAGTTTGGTGGTATGTGAATTGTATGGAGTCCAGAATGTTTATCAGGACAAAAGTATCCATTTGAACATAAAAACAGAGTAGCAAGCTATTTAAAAGCACCTGTAGGAGGAAATATTAATTACCTGTAGAACATGTATGCATAGTTATTAGTCATTTTATTTAATATTAGAGTCTGGCTGCTGACAATCGCTAACTAACAGAATTGTCTCTCCCATCTGATCTGGGTAGACAGCTGGTCAGCGGAGCATAAATAGGCTCCGCGAGCTGAGCTCGGGGCTGGTCCATTTTTGTTGGAAATATACGACAAAACCTTCAGGCCAGTCGGTATAGGTAGTGGGCTTTGGCGGTTTGCCAAGCTCACATTCTCTCTCTCTGTGCTCTGCCGAGTGTTTGTGTGTGTGCGCTCTCCTTTGAGCTGCCTGTGTGTGTGCGTTCAACTTTGAACTGCCTGTGTGTGTGCGTGCTCTCCTCAGAGCTGCCTGTGTGTGGGCAGCGCGGTGTAGCCCCTCCCGCGCTGCTTAAAGTCACAAAGCACCTTCACGCCGTGTACCCATGGTGTTTATTTGTTGATTTGTTCATTTGGGTTTTCCAACCGTTATTCCCCCGGTAGAGGTTGGTTACCCACTTGGTTTTTTCCCCCGCCTCTATTCCGGCGCTATTCCCCCAGTAGCGGTGGGTTGTCTATTTTGGTTTTTTCCCCGCCTCTATTCCGGCGCGATTCCCCCGGTAGCGGTGGGTTTTCTATTTTGGTTTTTTCTTCAGCCTCTATTCCGGCGCTATTCCCCCGGTAGCGGTGGGTTTTCTATTTTGGTTTTTTCTTCTGCCTCTATTCCGGCGCTACGGCCATCGCTCATCGCCCCATAGCTCAATGCATAGGGCACAGGCTTAGGGAACGCTGAGGCTGGGGTTCAAAGCTCGCCTAAGGCGAAAAGTAAAGATCACTACCAGTTGGTGTAGCTGGGTGTAGGAGTGATTGGCCTTATTTTAGTTTTTGTTTATTTTGGCCGGTTCCCTTTTTCCCTATTATTTACTGGCCGCCTCTACATTTGGAGTTCTGTCTAAAATACCCGTGCTGGGCCCTCGCCAGCACGTTACAGGAGATTTATTATTGACATGAATTTGTTTTGATTTGACACGTTTGGACATATTTGCAATAGAAACGTGTCAGGAATTGGGGACATTTGTTTCAGCCTGTACATGCGTCTGCAGAACTGCAGCTGTTTGCTCTGGGATGTGGCACGGGGCTAGAAAGCAACTTGGCAGAATTTAGTTGCGAGTGAGTAGCGAGTGATGTGCTTTTGGGGGCGGGGCTCAGGAGGTGTGTGGGGGGGTAAGGGGGGTAAGCGCTCATTTTCACATTAGTGGAATCACATTTTGAAAGCAAAAAAACCTACATTCCAGCCCTGGTTTATTTGATTAGCTATAATGTCATAAATGCAAGAATGTTCTCTGATAAATAGCAAAAGTAGCAGATGAATTACTTATACCCGTCAGCAAATACCCAAGCCGATGCCCTGCCCCCACTCACACGGGCATCGCAATCTCCAATATGGAACTAAATTATACTAATTTGTTCAATTGCATTAGTGCAGGCCGGGCTGAAAGAAAAGCCCTCTGTGCAGACGCCGCAGTGTGTGACGGAATCGCTGGGGAACAGACTTGACCCCCACACTCCTCCTGTCACAGATCTTCTCTCTTTCTGTTTCACACACACTCTTTCTCTCTCACTCACGGCCAGTTCTCACCAGCAGCTTGCTTTCATATTCAGCCACAATATTTTCTGCCTTGTGTAGTGATATGATATCGAGCGAAATGGTGAAGAATTGCTGAACAGAAGATGGAACATGACCCAGTTTAATTTTTTTGCTTATTTGTTTGTTTATTTTTTGCATTAACAGTTATATGACATCAAGTCATTTGAATTTACTTTGCAACTGTTGTAAACCTGAGCTTATCGTCTGGGTTCATCTGTTCTACTTGTACAAATACTCGCACACACACACACACACACGCACACACGCACGCATGCACGCACGCACGTACGTACGCACGCACGCACACACACACACACACACACACACACACACACACATCCACATGGTTATGCACATGTGCAAACATATCATCTGAAATGGTTCATGTTGTCATATGCAAAAGTTTGAACACTCCCAGTCAAATGACATGGTATGCCAAAGTGAAAATAAGTTAACACGTCCTCTAACTTAAATATTGCAATTTTCCTGCATTATTTAATCTAATTATTATGCAACTTATGTGTGAAATCAGTAAAAAATAAAAATATGAAAACAACACATTTAACCCTCCTTACAAAAAGGCAAAGCAAGATTCCAAGAAGCATTTAACGAACAAGAGCCCATTAAGCCTTCAAATAAGTAATTCGTTTTATTTTTACATTTCTCTTCTTTCCTCCAGACAGTTTAGTTTTCTTCAGAAACTCTGAATTCAGAAATTCTAATCCCTAATTTTTCAGTGTTTCTTCAAATGTCATTGTAATTAAATGTGTCTCCATGAATCAGCAGCTGTCACCACAGAGAGTAAATAGTTTTTAAAGAGTAAATAGTGGATTTCCTGCTCTATTCTGCCTCTTATATTCTGGGGAATTGAATTAGTTATGAGATGATGTTGTAGGCCATTGGCAGAGTAAGCAGCAGGTTCCTACTGTATGTAGCTTGTGTTGGATCCATTTGGAGCATCTATCAACAATACAAGACTTTGGCAAACTTTATTGCACTTTTTCTGTTTTTGGCAGATGACCAGGATAACTATATTTAGCAATTAATTTTTAAAAGTTATTTTTGTTCTAGGGTGATTCAGAGCTATGTTTAGGTGAATATTGTAACATGAATATGCAGTAAAGGTCCGTTTTCATGTTTATCTTTGTTTTCCTTGAAAACTGCCATTTAAATAAACCTTGTGGAGCCCATAGGTTGCAGAGCAGTGCAGTAATGAGCTCCAAAGCTGCTATTCAGTAGCGGGATGAGTAGTCAGGATGAATAGTCCTTTGGGCCATTTGAAGGCCAGCCACAGCCTGTTGGCTGAAAAGGGTTTTGCTCAGGCCACCATCTGGGCCTCATATAAAGGCGGGCAGTTCACATCAACACAGTGATGCTCTTTACAAACCAGGTGTGTGTGCGTGTGGGGGGGGGGGGGGACAGATGTGTACATGATTGTATGTTGTCTGTGGATCTGTGTGCCTTTCTGTGTATTAGCCGTATGCCATGTTGTGTGGGACTCTATGTGTGTGTGTGTGTGTGTGTCTGTCTGTCTGTCTCACACAAAGGCAGCCCTGTGTCGTCTTGCACATCTGTGACTGTCTGCTTAAGCTCTTCTGTCCCATCTTCTGGTGTTCTTTGAATACACATGCACATACACACACACACACACACACACACAGGTGCCTGGCACATCTGGAACTCTCTCAGCAGGCCACAGCTCTCTATCCGTCACATGGTCTGCTGTTCTATAACCCAGACTAGGCTGTGAATAATGTGGGCTGTAACCAATAACTTTTAAGGTTCTACACGAAGGCAGATTTGTACTTTCATCACCATCTTTCAGCAGTTTAGTAACTTTTAATTGGCCCTTGCCTGCTGACAGGCCGTCTTTTCTCACAAACCAGCTCTTTTCTTGGACATAATCCACAATTCACATAAAGTAAAAAAATGTGTGTGTGTTGGGTGGGGGGGGGGCACATAGCGATTCTTAATTTAGTATGAAATGTAAATGTTTGGCTGAGCTTAGTAGTAGCCTGTGTGTGTAGGGGCTAAACAGAGATAACACTGTCAATACCCAAGACAAATCACTCATAATGACCCTTTGGAAAGATTCAGCCAGAAAATCCCTCTGAATAAAAGGAGATAATGGGAGGGTTACATTTGTCTCCAATTTACTTATACCTATTCAGTGTGTCCACCTACAGTGTGTGTATTTTTAACCTCTATTCCATGTGTGTCCTTTGTGATTGTTTGGGCTTTGCGCTCAGACGTAAGCCGTGCTGCACGTATGTTGCGACTGCTATGGGGGCAGCCATAGCCCAATGGTTAGAGAAGTGGGTTTGTGACCGAAGGGTCCCAGGTTCGATTCTCATCACCG
>JBBIGC010000029.1:3555663-3572129 GCA_037576955.1 Lepidarchus adonis
TACTTTTTAATGAACAGTCTGATTTTGGTTTCTTACTTGCTCCAGCTCCCCCACTCGTTTTTACTCCCTTTCTTTAGGAGTAAATAAACCGTTAGCCGCTAACTAGGTGACTGAGTTTTGCACTTGAACATGCGGTTGACCGAGCATGTGCAGTGACGCTTGTTACAACAGATGACGCTGGATTGGCTGTACTGTATGTCAATCAACTGCCAAACACCACAGTGAGGATGGACGATTAGCTCCATCTGTACTGCAGTGATTTCTGTGGCACATGGATCACTAGTTTTTACACGGTGTGGTCTCACGTGCAGGTAGTTTCAACGGCAGGGCTCCGCAATCGACTAGCAATGCCTTTGCGATCCCTGCTCTTACCCACCTTTTCAACATTGTCCACGTTTTTTGAGCTTCGGGCTCAAATGTCCATTGACGGATCATCGGTAACGCTGTTGTTCAGGTTTTCATTAACATTTTCTGTTCTCTTGCTCCTACCACTGATAACCTGGTGCTGTGTAGCTGAAGTAGCATTAGCGGTTAACGTGGTCCCCACAGTATTCCAGCCACATGACTGGCACGGCGTGGCACTACTCTCATCACAGGCTTTTCTTGTTGCTTGTCTAAACATACGGACAGAACCAAGCTCCACCTAACTGACCAGAACTCAATGAGGCTCTCGTACACAACGAACTGCCAACATCTCTTTAAACTCAAATTATTACTTACATTTTTTACACTCTTTGTTATTACTATCCAGGGTCACCCAAAGGAGGATGGGTTCCCCTTCTGAACTTTGGCTCCTCCCAAGGTTTCTTTCTACAGTTTATGGAGTTTTTCTTTGCCCAGTAGCTTCTCAGACCTGGATTCTTTAAAGCTGCTTTGTGACGTCAGTTTAAACATGGACAGACATGGATGGAAAATTTGGACATGGATGGATGGACGTTATCGACCATGACTGTAAGCTGTAAAAAGAAACAAAACTTCTGCTCTACAAGCTGCCATTTTAAAGAAGACATTCCCAAAGCTGGTATACACAAAGTAGGCATAAGGATCTCGGCTCAGATTCCTTTAGATGTATGACTGTCAAAATTTTAAAAAATAATAATAATTAATTAGCACTCCTTCTGAGATTGCTTGTTGTCCGAAATAATTGCCTGATTGTTTGTCTATGTAAAAGTGAAAGTGGAATAAGGTTTCAACAGGTTGAGAGATGTTTGAGATAATATTAATATTAATTTCCATTGTTAGCAACATTAGCCTCATAATTCCAGTCCTAAACTACAGAAGCAAAATTTGGAAACCAAACATGTTTTAGTTGATTCAACTCTTTTTTTTTGCAGACAATTAATTTAAACTTCACTTGCAAATTCCTAATGGATGCAACTCAGTAACAGTGAATACGTTAATAAAATATCAGTTATCATTCATTCTTATCCAGTGATTAATGCTGCACAAGCATGATGAGCTCATACTGACCTTCTCCTCATTCGTGGTGGAGTGCGGCGCCACATGGGGGGAGGAGGGGGCATCCTGCGGGGAGGAGACAGCCTACGGGGGGCAGGTCGTACCCTTGGAGTCAGCACAGCTGTTGCTGTGATTTCTTGACCGTCTATCTGACCTAAAGACAGGAGGCAAATCCCAAAAGAGATCAGTTCTTCTATTGCTCTTCACCCAAACATCTTTGTAAAATTGTGTGGACAGGATAACATTTTATTCACTGTCAAGAGCCTGATCTGACTGCAGTGGAGAAAAAAGGAAACTAACGCAAAAGAAAAGTTTCACAACTGAGTCACATGTTGAGGAAAAAGGAATAAAATTGAGCCGAGCATTTGAATAATACAAACAATCTAATCATAATCTAACATCAACTAGCTTTGCATTCATTTCCAAGTAAGAAGATAAACTGTACAAAACTGCAATAATTAACCTCCATCCATGTGTTTTAGGGCCTTTTGCGCTTCGTCTGGAGTCTCATACTCCACATAGGCGTAGCCCCTGGACAAGTTTGGGTGAAATCGGTCTGATGGCATGTCAATCAATTTGATCTTCCCATATGTAGAGAAAATCTCTTGGATGTGATCCTAAAATGAACACCAACAAAAAACAAATGCTGTCAGTTTAAGCATTTCTGGGGGTCAGTTTACCATAAATGCCTGTAGACTACACCGCACCTTAGTGACATTCCTAGTCAGTCTCCCCAGGTGGAGTTTGGTAGGTTTAGGGCTGGGGCTCCTCCTTTTCCGCTCTTTGTCATCCGCCCTTTTCTGTGATTTGGACCTGAACAGTTAAATGACATGTGTTAATCTCACAACCTTCCATGCTTGCAGGACAAAATATTAACCAAGAGACACCAGTGGGTAACAATTAATAAAAATAGTTAGCATCACTTAGCATGACTACTCTGATCGTGTGCTTCCTTTCATCATTAAATGTAATAATTACAGAATTTTAAAGCTAAAATAAGTAAGTGCATTTCTTCAAATGAGTGTTGGTGTGAAACACAAAATAGGCATAATTCATAGTTTAATGGAGACATGCAATATTTGATCATTTTGAAATTGTAGGCAAGATTTTAAAAAGATAGAATGGAAAAGTATACAGCACTGGTTTGCATGGGTTGTATTAAGTATATATGAATTGGAAAAATTAATTGGGGCCAAAAATTAAGGCATTTGCTGACATTTGTTTTTTCTCTCTTAGCATGTCATTAGATAAGAGATGTGTCAACAAATAAACTCAAGAACAGATTAGCAGTCATTCCAGCCTTTTGCACCTCCAGTCGAGCCTCTGGATACTTTTTAATGTCTTCAATATTTAGTATTTTGAGATATATATTATTTAAACATCTGGTGTAGGTGAGAGTAGAGCTGCACAAAAAACTGTTAGTTATTGGCAGTTAATGACGACTGCAACATACAAATAATCCCTCTAACAAACTACCATCAGCCAGACGTGACCATGAAAAACAAATGTACTTATTAAGCACAGAACCTGACTTTTAAATGAATTACAGTAACATTTTCTGAGTGAGAAATCCAGCGTACTTTGACCGTGAGCGTCTGCGATTGTCGTGGCGACGACGACTAGGGCTGGGAGATCCAGAGGATCCAGAGGAGCTGGAGGAGCGAGAAGAGCTGGAGGACCCAGAATGGCTAGAGCCTGAGGAGGAGCTAGAGCCACTGGAGGAACCTGAACTAGAACCAGAGCTACTGCTTGAGCTGGAACTGGATCTAGACCTAGAAGCAAGTGAGGGTACATAAAGAAGTTAGTGCATCAGAGTAAAAATGCCACAAAATAATGCAGGTAAACTTACAGGAATTCGCAGTTTAAAGACATCAGTCTCACCTGCTGCTGCTGCTTCCAGTAGATTTGCTGCGTCGTTTGCGATTTTTGTCCCTGGCCCTCTCCTTCTCCTCCCCTTCCTTTGCCCCAGTCTTTTCTTTGCCCCTCTCTCTAGCTTTATCCTCTGAACGCTCCCTGCGTTTGGTTGGTGACGGGGCCCTGCGTGTAAGATAGATATTTTTGACAGTAAAAAAAAATTAAGAAGAAAAAATACATAATTTACATTTTACTTATAACACAAAATGATCTGAAACTCATTTGCATGTCGTTTCCAGGAAATGGCTGATTTTACACTAAATTAGTTAATTTAGTTCATGACTCGTGCGTATCGCATGCGTCACCCTACGGAAATGATTATTTTAGTTTAATATACCAAATATTCATAGGATAAAACAATAAAGGAAATTAGCTAGCGACTAACCTTACAGGCCTAGCCCTAGACACCGATTTTTTTTTTACCATTAGGACTACAAAAAACTCACCATTAAAGATTTGAACGACTCTGGGAAATATATACATCCATTCATACACAAACACACACAAAACAACGCACAGCGCGCAATACAACATTGTTATAACAACCGTTTTGCCCTCAGCGATAAATGTGGCTAACGTTAGCTATTGAGAGAAAAGAACACTGCGCTTACATACAAGTTAACCCTTTGTGAACTAGCCAGACAAGCCAAAAATGACTACAAACTCGTTTGTTAATCCATTATTACTACTTTTTTAAATAAACAACCACGTGATACGATATCAATGTGATTAAAGGACGCACAAATATCATGAATCTGAAAATTGTAGCAACAATCTACAAACTCGAAGTTGCCTAGTGTAGCTAGCGTGCTAAACCAGTCAGAACAATTCTTAGAATCATTATTTTAAAGAAATCAAAATAAAATGTAACGTATCATGAGTATCTAAACCATATATTTAAAACATTACAAACAAACTACTACCAACAGTAGTATTAGTTATTCTAAACACTAACTTAAATGAGAAAACTCACATCTTATCAAGGGACACGCTCTATACCGCTAAAGCGCCGGCGCCTTTTCTTTGCGTGAACAGTACGATGACGTCACTTACTGTGCGACGCCGCTATTGTGTTTTTCCACAGCGGTTCTGGTGGTGAATTTGCAAGTGTATTTCTCCTTGTTTTGTTTATGTGCGAGCAACTGTCTTCTCCATTTTAGCTAAGTGAAAAATGTGTATTTGCTCAACGGAACCGAAAAGTTCTGGCCGCGAGAGCTCACACAAGCAAGTACATCCAAGCACTTCGTCGTGTTAGGTGAGTAGCTAAACAGCTAATACCGAATAACGGGTCATCTGCTCGTGTCCGCCAATGTTTTTAATAAACAAGTTGTGACTGCACCGTAAGCTGACAAACACACGAATATATATTTCACATTTCATATGTGAGTAAGTTAGTAAGTTGTACCGTCGTTATTTGATTGGCAGACCCCTTAAAAACTTTGGCTTGTGTCTATGTAAACATTCATTCCCACATTTCTACAGATAACGTTGCGCACAGTTTTGAAGTACACATTTACATTGTAGAGATTTTTTATGGATGTTGCTGGATTGACTAATATACTTAAACATGTTTTACAGTATAGGAAGGCTTCACAGAGTGACCATGGGCAGGCTGGATGATGCTGCCAAGCGCAAGGTGGTGGAACTGCGTGAGGCAGGCCTCAGCTTCCGCAAAATCAAAGCTGTCTTGGAACTGGAGAACATCAAGGTATCAGCGCAGGCCATCTACCTCTTCTTGAAGGAGTTTCATGGAAGAACCAGGCCAAAAGATGGTACACCTGGGAATAGTGGACCTGCATCCGCTACAGGGTTGGCGCTAGCGAGGGAAGTAGGTCTCAGCGAAGTGAGGCAAAGTGCCTGGAGCGAGCAGCAACTGAGGAGTCTGCTGCGTGAGGCCTCACGTATTACTGGCTATCCGTCCCCCTCAGATTCCTCAGTGCAGAGTGGAGTACCTCAGGACCCCAGAGGACAGTCGTCTGGAACAGGGGCCGCGAGCCACGTGCAGCAGGAGGGGGATGGGAAGGACGAGGACGTCCGCATCATCAGCGTCACATCACTGGCACACAACACCCAACACGGCAGCATTAATACAGTGCGCTCCGGGATTAACTCAGGAGCAAGTGCTTTTTCAAGGAGAAGATACACACCCTCACCAGTCAACCCAGTTCTCGTGGCTCGGAAAAGACTCTTGGATAAGGCTTTATTTCACAGAGCAAGAGTATGCTTCATCATTTGAAACAAACAAATTTGGTTAATTGTAGATAAATTCTGTGTTGTTTATTGACTTTATTTTTGCACTGAGCACATTTTTCCTCTTTAGGTAAGGGACAGTGGTCCTCAGTCTGGTCAACCAGCAGTATCACTGCTGAGAAGAGACCAGTCTTGTTTCACTGGTGCTGAAGGGAGGAAGATTCTGTTACCTCAGACATATGATCCTACACCAACCCGGCCTCCCCATGTGGTAAGTTTAAAAACACTAAACTTACTCATAAACTGCAAAACCACACTACAATTCCTTACTATCATAAATATATCAATTACAGATTAGCATAATCTTACTTATAGAATAAAGTAATAACAAACATTAAAATAATAGTTGAATAATGAATCTTTTGTCTCACATTAGAATAAGGACACATACACACACACACACACACACACTACAGCTAGTGATTTTTAAAATCTGAAATTAGTCAAAACAAACCTGTGTTCCTTAGAGAGGTCTCCATCCAGGAGCCAATGCTGTTAGACGAGGAATTCTGCAAAGAGCAAACATGCCCATTCGCTCACCTCAACAGCAATCTCGTATTGGCATTCAGCTCCCTACCCCAGCCCAACCAAGTGTCCCGACCCAGAATGCAAGCTCCTCTATACGGGTCCCGGGCCCAACCGGTCAGCCCGGTCCACCCAGTCAGCCCTCCCCTCCCTGCCAGCAAAGCAGCCAGGATGCTGGAGTGCCGAGTGGTCTACAAGAGCAGGTGAAGTGTTTGTCCTCTGAGGTACGCAGTCTTGGCATGGCTCTGAGGATGATGGTGGAACAGCAAGGTCGACTGGAGAGGGAGCAGATCCAGCAGACGCAGGTCCAGAAGCAGATCCTCAGCACCATGCTAGAGCTAGCATCAAAACTGAGCCCTTGCAGCCTTCAACACACCCCAAAACCTGCAGTTCCTCCCTGCACCTTCTCCTCAGCTTCCTTTAGTCAGACCACGTTCACTGCCAGCCAAGCTAATTATTCTTCATGCAGTCAATCCCATTCCAGGTACAGTGAACTTGATGGGTCTGGTCTTGAGAATATTGAGGCATTTTCTCTGGATGGTCTTAGCTCTGCTACTATAAATGGCTTTCAGCCTTGTAGCACATCTGACACTCTTGCATTCACCCAGACACACACACCAGCATTCACCCAGTCAAAAACACAAACCTACACACCCGATGGGCTCTCATGCTCACAGTCGCACACAGACTCTTTTACAGGGATGGAAAATAAACCAGGAGAAATGGCTACAGGCAGTACAGACGGACCGTTTCAAACCAACAGTTCTTCTACTCAGTCCTCAAATCAAGCTCTCTCCCCCCATGACGCCCAACTGACCATCATCAAGGTAGAGAATGTTTAACATTCTACTCTTACCTGTGTAACTGGCATTTATTGGGCACCTATTGTGGTCTTCCTTATCTTTTATGGTGGTACTATAGCTTTGGCCATAGTGAACATCCAGTGGAGCCTCTTGCCTGTTTGTTTCTTTTCTCCATTTTATACTTGCAATTTTTCATTGTAATGTCTTTCATGGCTATTACCAGACTGAATTGCAAATAAATATGTAGCCTGTTTAGTTTAGTTTTTTTTGTATACACACTTGTGTCCAGAAAATTCAAATCAATGTATTAATTTGTATAGTGATGGTAAAAATGTAAATGTATTTTTTTTAAGATGTGGATATTCAAATTAGTAAATTACTATAGGTAAGTAAAGTGAATTAGGGAAAGAGAAAAAATATTGTTTTACTATTTGAAAGAGGACTGTTAAGTGTGAGTTCAGCTAGTGCCAAGGCAATATAACACTACAACATGTCATATTCAGAATGTCATGGACATTATGGTAACACGTGGAAAATGCAAATCAGGAGTGTGCAGTCTGTTTTATATTGCTTTGTGTTTTTCTGCACAAAAAGCAAAATACAATTAACACCACTTAAAATGATAACATAGTCCTAAAGATTCGATTGCCTTTTGAATTAGTTTAACTTTTCTTGGTGTCATTTTGCATATATTGCGCAATAAACAATGTGAAAGGACTTGGGGTTTTTTATTGGCAGTTATCACCGTCACTATCATCAGTCTTGTCTGTTCCTGACCATTAGATTTGAACTGTAACCACATATTTTAAACGTTCTATTTACTTTGTTTGGTCTTTACTGTCATCTCTGCCCTCTTCACATATTAAACTGTTGCCGTGTCTGTGATTGATACGCTTATGTCTTGACTTGTATTTCTTGCATTAATGTGAATTTGTGCTATAGAATTGCACATCAAAGAGTTTTTAAAGAAAGGCCGGTATCTCTTTATATTATATTTATATTTATATTTATTATAAATAGTTTAATATTTATTCATGTTAAACACATTAAAATGAATAAGCAGTAATGGTACAACATCCACATTTGTCTTTACTGTTCAGATCTTTCTGGTTACTGATTTTTTCTGCTCAGTCAGCATTATATCCGTCTGTTTTCTCAGGTATTTATTTTCATCACACTCATTGCTGTTTTTTGTGTTTTAAACGTTGTCATGATGGTGGACGGGTAGGAAGTAACACCTTCAGTTTTCACTCATTTTTAATCAAACACCAAAACATGAATGAACTAGAAGAGACACAGTCACATTGAACAACAAAGGCCACAACAGGAAACGGGAACAACAGTGCTCAGGCAAAGACGGGACAAGACACATGACACAGAAAAGACACAAGCGGGAGCATGTGTTAAGGTCTTAAAGTGTTAAATGACAGAATTATAGTAGTTATATTGTAAACAAGTATTAATGAGTGTTCATTAGTCAATCTTTTATACAAAATTTAAACACAACAAATTAGTTTAAAATGGCATAATAAGTTAATCTAAATATATTTTTGTATTAATTAATTTGATTTCATAAAAGCAAGTATTAAGCTTAGCTACTGTTCATGCTGTGAAGATGAATGCAATACAATTGTTATAAATATATAATACAATCCTGATTAAACGTTTAAGACCACTTGACAATTGGCAAAAAATCATGTTACATTGTTGGATCTTAACAAGGTTACAAGTAGAGCTTCAATATTCTACAACATTCTACAAGAAGAAACAGAACTGAAACAGCTGATCAAAAATGTAGGATCACACCTCCCAAAAAAAATAAAAATAAATAAAAGTTCCAAACCTGAAGTCAGTAATGAGCAGCTCCATTGTTCATCACTTCAGACTTGATGCAGGTGTTTCCATGAGGTGAGTGAGAACATTTCTCCAAGTGGTGAAGACGTCACACGAAAGATCTACTGTCTGGAACTGGTGTCCATTTTCTTCACTTTCATCCGCAAACGTTCTCAATGTGATTTAGATCATGGGAACACACATGATGGTCCAGAAGAGAGATTGTATTCTCCTGAAAGAAGTGCCTTGTCCTGCAGACAGTGTGTCTTGTATTGTTGTCCTGTTGAAAATCCCAGTCGTTACCACACAGATGAGGTTCCTCAGTCATGAGGGATGTTCTCTGCAACAGCTGGACGTCGCCAGCAGCCGTTTGATGCTCCTGCACCTCCTGCAGCTCCATTGTTCCACTGAAGGAAGAAACACCCAGACCATTATGGAGCCTCCTTCACTGTGGAGTAGAAAACATCTCCGGTGGATCTACTTGTCATGACAGAAATGTTAGAAACCATCAGGACCATCAATTTTATATCTTGCAAAGTCCAAACAATCAGTTCTGTGGCGTCAAGGAGACGAGGCTGAAGATGTTTTTAGTTTTGAAGCCCTTCAGTCTCAGATTCCGTCTGATGGTGATGGGGCTGCAGTCTGCACCAGTTACAGCCTTATTTTGGGTGGAGGATCGTCCAGTGTCTTGACCGACAGTCAATAGGCTCCTCCAGCTCAGTGCTGGTGAACTTTATTTGGTTCTTCTGCTTGACTTTTTTGTTCCATAACCTCAGGATCATTTAAGAAATTCAAAATGTCTGTTTTACTGCGTCGCACCTCAGCAGCGATGGAGCTGAGAGACCTGCTCATGTTCAACAACCCGACACCTTCACAAAGGGAAGATTTTTTCACCTTTGCCAACAGAACATCATCAGTGTGAACCGGAGAATTGCAGTGAATCCACATTTTTGCACAGATTTGTTTTTTTTTAAAGACATGTGCTCCTAATATTTTGATCAGCAGTTGTGTTGTGTTGTGTTGTGTTGTCAATAAATTGATGCTCAAAAATGTTTTGTCTTACTCCCATTTCTTCTTGTAACTTGTTGAAGCTCTACTTGGTAACAGATTATAATCAGGACTTCCTTGAGAACAGCAAGTTATTAAAAAAATATATATTATTAACACGATTTCCCAAAATGATTTTTATTAAATGCAATAAAAGCAAACATCATTTATTAGCTATCTTGAACTTGTATTTAACTGATACAAGTAGAAAAGAAATATAAAAAAACACTGTTTTCACTAATCAACTTAAATGTATTTTGTAAATGTAAAAACTCAAAAATGGCATGTTTCACCACCTTTCCCTTTTATTACACTGTTAAATGTTTGCCCATTTTTGCTTGACACAAGACTAGAGCTGCTTCAGTGGCTGTTGTCTGATTCTTCTCCACCTGAAGCTCCATATATGTTTAATCAGACACGGATCTGGACTGCTTGCTGGCCAGTCAAGCACATGCAGAATCAGGCCTGGACTTTTGGCATGGACTTCCCCAAAATGTCCGAGACCCTGATGACAAAATAGGTCTCTGTAAAATCTCAAAATATGTCAACAGCTACGGGACCTTCACATCCATGCTGTGGGCACCTCCATGCTGTGGGCACCTCCATGCTGTGGGCACCTCCATGCTGTGGGCACCAACGCTGGTCTATATCATGATCGATGTTGCACCTTTCACTGATAATATTCTGTGGCTCTGGAGTTCTGCATTTTCCCTGAAATCAAGCTGAATAGACTCATCTGACCACAACACACATCTACTGCCTTTTATCTCTCTGACATGAACTGGGCTTCAGAGGACTCACTGGTGGATCAGGATATTGAAGTTTGTTTTTTTCTTTCTTCGTGCAACAGCTGTGTTCAGCCACAGTAGTAAAGTCTTCCCAAACTCGTGTACTGTATTTACCACAGTAATGATGTGTTTTCATGCAGGACATTCTGAAGTCTCCATGGGTTCTGGCCTTGTCCTACTGGCAGATTTCACTGTATTACCTGAATTCTCCCATAATGCACTGGGGAAGATGAAACAATTATTGTTATTAGTTGTAGTCTTGTGTTGAGAAAAGTTCATTTTGAATTGACGGAAAATCCTGAAAACATTGTTATGCGTAACAATGTTATTGTTATGTCTTTTCTTTGGTGGAAGCTTCTTTTTTTACCCAATTCTGTTCAACTCACCTTATTACCAACTCATGTGATTACTGTGTAATGATTCAAAATGGCAAAACCTGAATATTTAATAAACCTTTTTATTCTCATTTTGCTTGAGGGCGTGAGTACAGTATCTGGGGAGTGTTTGCGTGTGTTAGGAGTATAACACGTTAGAGTCGACATTGGTCGAAGTTCAGTAGTGCAATCGTTCCTAGTCTGTGACATCGTGGACCACTGCATAGTTCAGGTTCAGGTTCAGGTTCAGATTTTATTCTTCACATTCTCAATCATACAAGTACAATAGGCAGTGAAATGATTTGTCAGAAGAGGAAAAAAGAAATATCATTGCATCACCTAATGAGTCTGGAGGATCTTGCTGTAGTATTTTCTCCAAATCCTGCATGACAGTTGGGAGGATCTTCCTCATTGTGTTGAGTTTGCTTCTCTGCAGCCCAGCTAGTGTCTGACAGCTTCTGCAGCTCCAGTGGACGCTGCTGCTCGGGTAAAATTTCTCCTTCATTTTAATAAACGCAGAGTGTCGTTTAGATGAATTGGCCACAAAAGTGTGAAGCTTTTCAATTAGGTTGAAAAAACTGACAAAACATGTTTGACTTTGCCCTCTCCACTAAAACCAGATTAAAGCAGTTTGCCTGACAGTGGACATATAAGGCCTTTGGGGGTTTTTTTTCTTCTTGACTGAAGTCCCTTAAAGCGCCGCTCATGTTTGCAGCCCCATCATAACCTTCACCCCGGATGTTGTCGATTAGTTTCTTTCAGTAGAGCCTTCACTCGCTTTTCAAAACATCAGTTGTCCAGTTGTTGACTCCACATTACACACCTGAAGGAAGAGCTGATTTCCTTGTTGTGCATGCGCATGTGTGCGACACATCTGTGCTTTCATCCATCACGATAGAAAAGGTTTCACACTCTTGCATTTCTGCTTGGATGACACGTCATACTGATGCTTTGATTATGTCGTTCTGACTTCTGTTTGAGAGGAGCGAGACGAGAGACGTCTTTTTCTAGTTCCCTGTCGCTCTTTAATGGCATCAAGGTGTAATTTAATTACACTGTCACTTCCTGAACAACTCAACTAACTCTAAGAAATGTCCTCGATTTTGGCTTGACAAGGTCTCATCATCTCCCCTGAAAGACAAACCCTGTCTCGCTACGTAAAGAGTGATGTCTATCAAACGAGAAAACATTTCTCAGTTTCTCTCTCTTTCTTTGTCTTTTGCAGCTACTTCAAAAGCTGCCTCCAAGTTTTTTTTTTAAAATGAGTTCTACCTCACCCTACCACACGTGAGGCTCTGAGGCTCTGTGCTCTTTCTAAACCCGTCTCCACCAACGGAACCCTTCCGTTTTCCAGGGTTTGCGACGTGTACTTTTCATCATTTAAGAAAAGACGGCAGCTGAATCAGCACTTGGAGAATATTCTAGCCATGGATTATTCTCATCTTCATTGTTTGGATGGTGACAGTACTGGTTGACAGGGTTCAGTATTATCACACATGTGAATTAAGGCCTCATCATTGTATGACATGCGCAGGATCAGTTGTGTGTGCAAGTTGAAGTTTGAGAATGTTCTCTCTACGGCTTCACTGGCTTCACTCTCCTCCTCTCTCTGTCTCACTCTCTGACTTTCTCACTCCAGTCTCTTTTTCCTGACTCGCCCTTTCCTCTACATTCTCTCTACACTCTGCCTGTGACTCAGTCTTTGCTTCGCTTCCTCCTTCATCTCCTCACCTGAACCATCACCCTCCACCTGCTGTTTATCTGAGAACAACACACAATTTAATATCACATTAATCTATTATTTCATTATCTACACTTACAGCTTTTGCACCTAGTCCATGATAAAATAATGATAGAAAATGTTATAGAACCAAAACATTGCAACTGTTTTTATTATTGTTTTTATTTTTGAAAACTTGTACAATGCAACAACTGGTTCATGTGTTAATGTTACCTGTGGTCTTTTTAATCCAGCTGGTGAGGGATCCACTGCCTTTCGCAGCCTCACACAGCTCCTTTTCTAGCTGTTTTTTCCTCCTCTCCTTGCGAGGCATGTCTGGAATATTTGTTATATTATTAGTAATTATGCTGATTGTTCCTGTACCTGGAAGTCACTTTGGACAAAAGCGTCAGCCAAATGAATAAATGTAAATGTAAGTGTAGTAATAATTTTTTGAAGGACAGGGAATGTTTGCTCATTTATTTCAATTCATTTCATCATGTGACTGATGCAAGTGAAATCCTTTTATTTAGCAAAATTGAGATTAATAGTTACATTTTATTGTTGAGGGGCAAAGACATACGCACATACACAAAAAAAAGAAAAAAATAACTTGAAAAGAGCACTGGCATCCTCTCTGCACGCGCCTGCTAGTAGTTCTGTGATATTGTCTCGTGGGCAAAATAAAATGACACTGCGTGTCAGAGTTTGACACCTATGTCCTAGACCCTGAAGCTAACAAAACAGCTAACAACGTCTGTTATATTGCACTAAAATGTGATTGAAATGTGATTGGCTGAACTCTCATGCATCAAGTATTTCAAAAACTTTGTACTGTTCACTAGTCATTCATTATGCTCAGTAACTATACTCTGCGGTTTAGGAACTAATCTATTTTGCTTTTGTCAAAATAGTTATTTGTTGTGTTATTAATTTTTAACTGTATCATATTTTGTTAGTTTGTTTTTTATGTTGATTTGTTTGTTACTTACTCCCTGTGGAAAAATCACTGCATCACAAAACACTGATCCAGTGCCCCTGGTTCTAATAAACCGCATAAACAAAAGTTCAAAGAGTTTGATCACAGTATTGACTGATCAACTCAAATGTATTTTGTAAACAGAATTTGAAGGTTTTTAAAAGCATTTTACAATAAGGAATGAGCTGGTAACAGGTAAGGGGCTCATCATTGGTGATTAAATCTTTTTTTTTAAGCATCCACATAAATCTCAGTCTGCCAACAAACATGTCATTACTCATTACTTTGTGCTAATCTCCACAAAAGAGCTGTCAATCAGTTCAAAGACATTTCTTAACACAAGATTACAAACAATTTAGTTTTTTCAAGATCTGCATGAACTTTTAGGAAATCTGAAAAAAATCTGATTCACTGTAGATCACTAGAACCAGGATTGTACAGCCTTGCACTTTTACACTGTCAGTGTATTTTGTGTTTTTTTTTTCATTGTATGCGCCAATCACACAGTCAGTCAGTTGCCCACTCTGCGCTCTGTACACAGCTCATGAGGAGAAGGGGTCAGTGTGAAGCCCACAACTGGGGTGAGGTCTAGCTGAAGTTCAGAGATGCCTGGGGGAGGACAGAAGCGGAAGTATTGCAGCAGGGAAGTAAAGAAGAGAAAGAGTTCCATTCTAGCCAGACTTTCTCCTACACATGCCCTTCGCCCTGAGGAAACAGAACAAGAGAAATATGAGGAGAAACACTTAATTTTTTCAGCTTGCATGACATACAGGGTGTCCATAAAGTCTCTTTACAATTTCAGAAATTTATTATGAAGGCAATTCATGAGGTATCTTCATTGGATTTGTTATATGTATCAGAGTTTTTTGCATTTGTGTATTTCAAATGCAACGTGATTAAAAACTTTGAAAACCACTGAGAACATTGAATAAATCTGATGAAGATATCTAATTAATTGCCTTTGTAAAAAAAAAACATTGAAAATGTAAATGCACTTTATGAACACCCTGTATTCATGTCCCCCGCTGTTCTAAAAACACTTGTATATATGAATAGGACATGTTAACTATGCTGTAGCACCTGCCGTCTGTTTTAGAATTAATCATAAGCTCTTAACGATAATGTAGAAATGTGTTTCAGAATTACGTATAAGCTCTTAATTATAGTGTGGAAATGTGTTTCTCTTTCAGGTAGTAATGTTGTAGCACTTATATGCACTGTTGTAGCACTTATACTGTTTTTATAACTAAGAAGATTGTATTGAACTCCCTGTAACTCGCACATCAGTGTTGTCATGTCTGAATTTATGCTTTATTGTTTCCTGAACCTGGAAGTCGCTTTGGACAAAAGCATCAGCCAAATGAATAAATGTAAATGTAAATGTAAAGAACCTCCTCTCGCACCAAAAGCATGGATTGCCAGTAAGAATGCACTGTCCTCAGCTCCAGCCAGACACCCCTTCAGATGCGAAGAGCAGCTTGTCTCTGAGGAGGACACTGAGAAGAGAGGAGCCAGCTTTTATAACTTCCTGGGAAAAGCACACAGGAGTTTTGATTGGCCCAAATAGCTAGTGAGGTGGCCTGGCTAATTGATATTCCAGGAAAGAACAGAGAGAGATTGCTAGCATGAAGCTAAAGCTAAACTTATAAACAAAACTTTGTTTACACTTTAGAGGCACATGGGGCTAGCGGTGGCTATGCTAACATTTCAAGGTCAAAGGCAAGCTTCTGTTGAAAAGCATGTGCAGCAAAATATGGAAATGTTCTTAACTGGGCGGACGCATTCGTGACGTTTCATCACAAGTCAAAACAAAGTGTTTTCTCTTAAAAGCTCCGACCAGTTGGGTGGAACCAGTTGGTCTGGTAATGACACTCGGTCATGCTGACTCTCACCCAACGCTGCGGGCTCTTCAGAGAAAACAATCTAAACACAACAGATTTGATGACGGTTTCATCTGCTTCTGTAACTTTTGAAAAAACTGTGAATAAAGATTCTTCTGTTTTTAACATCAAAATGCTCTTCTGACTCATTCTTTGTGTGGAAAATCATTATTTAGATTACACACAACTTTAAAGTCCTTCCCGCTGCTAGGAAAATGGCGTCTGATAACCATGACCAATAGAAATGCAAGACTTACCAACATAAGTGCTACAGGACTAGCCAATAGAAATGTAAGACTGGCCAATAGAAATGCAGGACTGGCCAATAGAAATGCAGGACTGGCCAACAGAAATGCAGGACTGACCAATAGAAATGCAGGACTGGCCAATAGAAATGCAGGACTGGCCAATAGAACTGCTACAGGGCTGGCCAACAGAAATGCAGGACTGACCAATAGAAATGCAGGACTGGCCAATAGAAATGCAGGACTGGCCAATAGAACTGCTACAGGGCTGGCCAATAGAAATGCAGGACTGGCCAATAGAAATGCAGGACTGGCCAACAAAAATGCAAGACTGGCCAATAGAAATGCAGGACTGGCCAACAAAAATGCAAGACTGGCCAATAGAAATGTAGTACTGGCCAATAGAAATACAGAAAAAGTCAATAGCAATGCTGCTGTACTGGCCAATAGAAATGCAGAAAAAGTCAATAGCAATGCTGCTGTACTGGCCAATAGAAATGCAGAAAAAGTCAATAGTCAAATGTTTTAGTAATACATTCACCCAAAATAAAGGGAAACCGCCCCACCACAGCCTCTGCCTCTTTTGTATCTCTCTCTCTCTCTCTCTCTCTCTCTCTCTCTCTCTTTTTCTCTCTCTCTCTCTCTCTTCC
>JBBIGC010000029.1:3573476-3584083 GCA_037576955.1 Lepidarchus adonis
TATAGTGTTTAAGTATGGAATAATGTAGTGTAGTATAATGTATTTAAGTATGGAATAGTGTAATGTATTTAAGTATGGAATAGTGTAGTGTAGTGTATTTAAGTATTGAATACTGTAGTGTAGTATAGTGTAATTAAGTACGGAATAGTGAAGTGTATTTAAGTATGGAATAGTGTAGTATAGTATAGTGTAATTAAGTATGGACTAGTGTAGTGTAGTGTATTTAAGTATGGAATACTGTAGTGTAGTGTATTTAAGTATGGAATACTTTAGTGTAGTATGGTGTAATGAAGTATGGAATAGTTTTAGGCCGCAGTCCTCATTGCCCGTGTGCTGCTGTAGTTTTCAGGTTGGCCTGTGGGGAGCAGCAATGAGCGCGGGCAGGCTCCAGACGGATGGAACAAAGGAGTGCGGCGTGAGTTTCTCCAACGGCTTCGGATTTTTTGGGCATAAATCGTAAAAACTGCGGAGTAACGCAGAAGTAACGCCGCTCGGGGACCGCGTTATCACTTCAACTATTCGCCCCAACAGCGCTCGGTTGGTAATATGTATGTGTGTGTGTGTGTGTGTGTGTGTGTGGTCGGTCGGTCGGTCACTGGATTTGGCCTCTATACATTTAGCTGGTGGTTAAAACACACAGTAGCTGATTTATTCACTCTTTTACACAATCGCGAGTCTTTTATGTGTGTGTTTGCGTGTGTGTGTGTGTGTGTGTGTGTGTGTGTGTGTGTGAGAAGAAACCGGCTAATGCTATTTTTAATGCTAATGCACCCAAAGCTGAGGCGGAAATCGCCATTAAAGTCCTAAATGTTTACACAATCTTGCCCATTATGCACACGGATGCTTTTATTAACGGAATCGTCACAGATCTGTGTGTGTGGTGGATGTCTTGACTCGCCTCGCGCACTTTTCCTCAGGCTAGAATGCTAAGACGGGCTAACATTGTGCGGAAGCGGAGCTAACATGCTAATATGGTGCTAAAAGCGGGTGTGTGTGTGTGGGGGGGGGATTTTTCGTTTTTTTTATATTAGAAATGTGGCGCCTTTTCAAGTTCTCTGTTCCACCTTAAATGGGACAGTAGCTGCTTTATGGCGCCTTCCTTGGAGGAGGAATACTTTTTAGATGGAAATGCTGAATAACCACTTTTACACTAATATTTGTGCTTATAGGTGTCTGTTAATTTTATTGACTTATTCAGTCCGATTGGATGAAATGCTGCTGTTTGATGTATTTGCTGATTTTTTTTTCCTGTACTCCCCTCCTCTTCCATGGCAGAGAGAGGATCTGTTTGTCTCATTAATCTTTACTCTGTTACAGAACCAAGTGATGGAGTTTGCCTGACATCCTCAATCCTACCAACAACATGTCAAGTAAGAACACACTTCAGCTGATCTGGGCACTGAAGGGCTGATTTGATAAGAACTGTGGGTTTTCTGGCTCTGACTCCCTGTCCTGTGTGAATGCTCTTCTCTTTTCTGCTGTGTGTGTGTGTGTGTGTGTGGGGAGTAATGTGTGGTAGTAAACTGTAGGTCTGAAGCAGGTGTGAGGAGTATGTAGGTTTGGGCAGAGACCGCGTGTCCACCGGCTCTAATCCACGTTTTTGATTTTCTCTCCCCACAGAGCGACCCTCATACGCGCCCCCCCCTGCCCCGGCCCCCACTGCAGTAAGTATTCCACAGCACGCTGCTCATCCATAACTGCCCCTGCCCCCCATCGCCCCAAGAAGCTTAAGGACCTGGGCCACAGCGAGCGACAGCGTTTAGGGAAAACCCAGCGTGGGGAACGCGAGTGGCTCCGAATTACGGAAATCCTTGCTTTTCTCAGACGGTCGTGTCGTCAAAATGTGTTTTTACAGCTTTGATGCAATATTTGAAAGGAGAAAAAAAAATTATATAAAATCTATAATATATTATATTTATACTTGTGTTGGGCACCAGCCTCCGTGTACTGTTCCAGGGAAAAATTAATTGCGATTTTATAAATATTTCAGCTTTTTTGCAATTTAAATGCAATATACTTGATTTTTCAATTGAGGCAGATTTTTGCAACAATTTTTGGGTATTAATTTATTTGTTGGGCTTGGGGCTGAAGTGCTGTGTGATGTAGCGTTTCTGTCTGATTTCCTTATTATTAAACCTCCTCAGTAAAGGACCCAGTTACAGTCGCAGCTCGTGTGATGTGAAAGTTGCTGACTCCAGTGTGAACATGAACTGTTCAGCCAAAAGAGCACACAGCAATGAACGGGTCACGGTAATCAGACGTCTAATCAGCGCTGTCTGTCCTTTGTGCCGTTTGTGTTTCCAGTCAGATCAAGGATACCTGAGTGCTGGCGTCCGGTCCCGAGCGTCGTGGTAGTGGTTTATTTTAAGATAGACGTTAAAAATGTTTAAGATTGTTCTGTTGATCCGTTAAGACCATTCGCTCTCTCTCGCTCACTCGCTCCGCCGTCCACAGACATGCCTGATTCAGACGGTCAGGACTGTCCCGCACGGGCGCCGCTCGCAGAGTCCCCCAGGGGCCAGACACAGTGTGAGAAGAGGAGGCTGGACTAAAGTCTCTGCTTCTTCACACAATTTGACTCTTTAATCAAGTTCACCTCCAAATTCTGAGACTGTGCAGCCATCATCTCATTCAATTTGCCCAGGCTCCGCCCCTGACCCCGCCCCCTTTGTGTCTGTGGCTTTGCTACAAACGGATCCGTTTGTGCTGCTTTTGGCATGTCTTATGCAATTCATGAACGAAAAAAAAAAGAGCAAGATTCCTTTTTTCATTTTTTTGTCCCTTCCTCCCTTGTTTGTGTCATTTCTCATTCGTGTTTTGTCTCATTTGTCTCCATCAGCAAATGCCCACCACCCCTGGGTTTGTGGGGTACAACCCATACAGCCATCTGGCCTACAACAACTACAGGCTGGGAGGGAACCCCGGCGGGAACAACAGGGTAATGGTAGGACCGAAAATAAACGTAGCCCCAGCAGAGGAGCTAGAACCCCAGAGAGGGTCACGCTAATGAGGAACCAGCCAGGCTGGCTTGGGCGGTAACCGGGCGGGAGGGAGATCGTGTGCTGTTTTCTTCCATAGACTGGAGAGCGGGGGTGGAGCGGGTGGAGTGGGGGTGTCTAATGGGGTAGATAGTGATGTCTTAGCTCTAGTTGCTTCCATAATCCTCCCATTGCTTCTGCTAACCGCTCACTCTTCCTCAGCACGCTGCATTGGCTCCTGTTCTCGAGCGATCGGTTTTCAGAAGCTCCTCCCCCTCCCCCACCTCCACCATCACATCACCTCATTAACCTGCACGCCCTTCTGCCCGCATGGCTGTAACGCCAGCAGGGCGGTGCCAGCGGCTTCCAGTGAGACGTTAAAGCATCGTTAGATGTTAGCTGGTCACGTATTGTGCACGAGACAGCTTGTGATGACCACAAACCACCTTCAAAGGCAGCTGACGTGTCTGAGATTATCTGAGCCCTCTGCATGGATGTTCTGTCAGTTAACTGAAGTTTTTGTTTAGATGACGTCCTCAGCAGCTCATGCTGTCCTCATTTTCAGTTTGACCCTCCTTAATCATAGTGCTG
Organism: Lepidarchus adonis; assembly: GCA_037576955.1. NCBI lineage: Eukaryota > Metazoa > Chordata > Actinopteri > Characiformes > Lepidarchidae > Lepidarchus > Lepidarchus adonis. The sequence goes on from JBBIGC010000029.1 coordinate 3,577,046, forward strand.
TGTGTGTGTGTGTGGCCCTCATCCCTCTGTTCTTCCCCCACCAGTCTCTAACCACCCGTCTGACCTTCTCTCCTGCAGAACTCCTCAGGGATCACGGTCCCCAAGCCGCCCAAACCGCCCGACAAGCCGCTGATGCCCTACATGCGGTATAGCCGGAAGGTAAGCAGGAAGGTAAGACACCATCGGTGTCTGCTTTTACTGCTTTTGCTGATGGAGCGCCCTCTGCTGGACAAGCAATGACCTGCCTGAGACCCCTGCAGGCAGCAGGTGGTACTGTTCCCACCCTGAAGCTTCCCTGGATGACCAATGGGGGGTGGAAACACAGAAATGGGGGGTGAAAACACAGAAATGGGGGGTGGGGTGTGTGATTAAAGTTAACTCTGTCATTCTGCTCATATTCAGGTGTATACTGGGCAGAGTGCTCTGTAGGGTTTGTAATTAATACTCGCTCTTCACCTTCTGGAGCCGTGTGAGATGATTCTGCTCTCTGTAGACCTGTGAGATGATTCTGCTCTCTGTAGACCTGTGAGATGATTCTGCTTTCTGTAGACCTGTGAGATGGTTGTCCATCTGAAGCAAGCTTCATTCCCGAGTGAGGAGATCCAGGTCCAAGTCTTTGGTCTCTGCAGTAAAAGTGAACAGCGTTTGTTGAGTTAAACACAATGGTTCCAACACCAGTCTGTTTACTGAAAGCACTTTTCCTTCAGAACGTTGTTAAGGAGCTGAGCTCTTGACTCCTCACCGGTTTCACAAGTTGATTTGATGATCAAATGATTCTAGCTTCGTCTTACAGCTACATCAGCAGACGTCCTGTCCCTCACACCAGTAAACCTAGACTTCAGTTAAGATCTGCTGCTCCACCAAGATTCTACCAGAGCTGAAGATCATCCTCACCCAGAGAAGACATCGCGTGTCTTTTATTTTTAATAAGTGTCAGTCACAAGCTGTTTGGTTTTTTTTTGTTTTTTTTAGCTCTGGTAGTTTGAGACGTGAAGTTTGTGTCCAGAGATCTCTGCGAAGAGGAGGCGTCTTATGGTCCATTGTTTTTACATTTTTAAAGTTTAATACAAGTTTTTGTATTTTTTCTAAATTTATGATCCTTGTTAAATCAAGATGACCACAAATGGTTAGAGTTGTTAGGCTTACGACTTAGACTTAACAACTTTAATGTTCTAAACTATTTTGCTTCCTTTTTCCTGATTGTTTTATCTAGTAAATACAGACAGCGATTGGATCAGGAACATGAATGTTTTTCTACATAAACTCTCCATAAGAGAAGAGATCTCCATCTGTAATGAAGATTAAGAGCGTGTGTTCAGGTCATTAACTCTAATCAGTCAGAATGAACTGTTGTGCCCAGTCTGAGGTTCTCCTCACCTGGTAGTAATGATTTGCTGTCACCAGCAGGTGGCAGTAAAACACCTGAACGTCGTTTGTAATCGGGAGATAAACAACAGAAGTAAAGGTGAATATTTGATGGATGCAGAATCACCTTGTCAGAGCGATGGTTTAGCAGCTCTGTTTTGGTGTGAAGACCTGGTGCTGGAGTTCAGAGAGCTGCTGCTCTGTAATGATCTCAAAGTTCAGACAGTCCACTGATATTGGACGAGAACCTACGCAGAGCAGCACTGCATGTGACCCACAGGGCGAGAGACCTGGAAGAAGCTCGGACCTGGAGCTCCTCATGTGAGCCTGATTACACAGAGGACGGGAGCTGCTGATATCAATCTGTGATTGGACCACTGTGGTGATACATGTTCTTGAGCTTTTGAAGAGCATCTGTCCAAAGTTCTGTTCACTCATCTTATTTGTGTGCCTCCCCTCCCCCCAATGCTTAACTCTTCTCTCTGGCTGTAGATCAGCCTCTGTTCCTCTGTTCCTGACCAGTTCTCTTCCTTAGGTTTGGGACCAAGTCAAAGCCTCAAATCCAGACCTGAAGCTATGGGAGATCGGGAAGATCATCGGTGGAATGTGGAGGGACCTCACTGATGAGGAGAAGCAGGACTATCTAAACGAGTATGAAGCTGAGAAGGTTAGTGAGCAGAAGCATCTGTTACAATGTTCTGTAAGGATGTTCTGGAGTATGTTCTTCAGCTGCAATAGTTCTCAGATTGTGTTCTTTGCATCTCCCAATGGAATTTCAAATCGATGAGTCCTGAAGAACCGTTATCAGATGATGGTGAGATGAGTGGGATGCTGAAGAGTGATTGTGTGTTCTTTGCAGATCGAGTATAACGACTCTCTGAAGGCATACCACAACTCTCCAGCTTATCTAGCGTATGTTAATGCCAAGAACCGTGCGGAAGCTGCTTTAGAGGAGGAGAGCAGGCAGAGGCAGTCTCGGCTGGACAAGGGAGAACCCTACATGAGCATCCAGCCGGCTGAGGACCCTGACGGTGAGAACGTTGTCTTAACACCGATGCTGCTGTTGTCGTGTTCTAGTTTTTTCCTGCTCTAGCCACGAGTCCCAGTTTCTTGCTGCGTTCCGCTGTCCTACATCCCTCTGTCCTCTCTCACTGGCTGTGCGGCAGTAACTGCCCCCTGCCGTCCAGAGCTCACAGTAAAGATCTGCTTTCAGCAGGTCAGCTCCATCAGCCCCCTTCACACCTCTGCTCCACTGGACTGGTGCTGTTTCCAAATCTAGAATGGGTTCTACACTTCCATTTGAAAACGCCTGGTGCTTGTGCCAGATGCAGCACGAACACGGTTCCACGCCACTACTGGTCCCAGCTGCTGGTGTCAGTGGCTGTAGGAGATGAGCCACTAAAGTGGAACAGTACTATAGTTATTTGGCCAACAGAACCTTCCCATCATGTGGAACCCACTGGAATATCTACTATGGAACATTTGGTTCTCAGACCTTTCAAAATGTGGGCTGGTTCTCGAAAGGCACTAATGCAGAACTGGTTTAAAGAGGTTCCTGTACCTGGATTTTGGACAGAACCATTTGATTCCAAACGAGTAAATGTGAAAAACACACTCCGTTTATGTGCAGAAATTGAGACATTATAATAACACTGTGTGTGTGTGTGTGTGTATATAGACTATGACGACGGTTTCTCCATGAAGCACACGGCAGCGGCTCGTTTCCAGAGGAACCACCGGCTCATCAGTGACATCCTGAGTGAGGTGGTCGTGCCGGACGTTCGCTCTGTGGTCACCACCGCTCGCATGCAGGTCCTAAAGCGCCAGGTCCAGTCACTCATGGTGCACCAGGTATGTGATATTAATTTCATAAACTTAATAAGGACCAGTATGTTCTCAAGGACGCACGCCGATGAGGGTTAGACACCAAAGTTCTGATCCTTTCTACCGGTGTTACACTATCTGTGATCGTTCCAGATACTGTCCATTCTCTTATTATATCCAATCAGCATTAGTCGTGTTGTTTAGCTCCACCCGCTTTCTGGTGAGGTCAGTCCGGGTGAGATTTTGTGTCTGGATGGTCTTGCAGTAATGGGCTTTAGTCATGCGTTACCTGGTGTAGGGATGGTTGGTGCCACTGTTACTAGTGCCATCTAGTGGTCACTGGTGGTATTGCTGCATGAGAAAAATGTAAGTCTCTCTTTGAAAAAACTTTATCTGATTCTGGAATTGTTTATTTACATGTTTGTTTGGCAGCAATGTGATAAAAAAAAATCACCTGCTGATGTGTGTGTGTTTTTCAGAGGAAGCTGGAGGCGGAGCTGCTTCAGATTGAGGACAGACATCAGGATAAAAAGAGAAGGTTCCTGGAGTCCACAGATTCCTTCAACAGTGAACTGAAAAGAGTAAGGAGGAGAAGATCTGAGTCTGTTATGAGACCGAGGTGAAGGTCAGTTAGCTTTAGTTTGGTCCAAATGTTTGTGTGTGTGTGTGTGTGTGTGTGTTGTAGCTGTGCAGCCTGAAGGTGGAGGTGGATATGGAGAAGCTGGCAGCGGAGATGGCGGCGGCGGAGGAGGCGGCACGCCGGCGGGCGGAGGAGAGGGAGCGGGAGGCGGCGGAGCAGGCTGAGCGAGCGGCTCAGGAGGAACAGCAGGGCGGCCCCGGAGGAACAACCAACCCTGAACAGACCAGCTCCGAAAATAAGGAACAGCCGGACAAAGCCAGCCCAATGGAGACAGGTCAGAACCACACACACACACACACACACACCCGCAGTGTGGGAGCGCTAGGTCACGGTGTCTCTGCCAGGAACCACCAGTTAGTGTTGTTAACTTCCTGTAGAAAAAAGAGCAGAAGTAGCTCCTTCGCTTTAATCTGGTTAAGCTCCTCTCAGATTTTCCCACTGAAAGCTGTTCTCCTTCTCCTCCTCCCAGATGAAGCTCCTGCGGAGGCGACCGAGGGGCCGGTGGAGTCTGAGGAGCGCCCTGCAGGGGCGACTGCGGAGAAACCTGCACAGGTGGAGCCAGCAGAGGGCGCCGTTACAGACGAGGGCACGAGCGACAGCATGGCTCCGTCAGAGAGCAGCTCGGGGCCGCCGGCAGAGGCCCCCGCGTCAGTGTCCGAAACTGGGTCAGAGGATCGACCCCCAGCCCCCAGTCAGTAACTCGGGGCCACCGCCCACCACCAAGGTCAAACGTTTATAGCCCCGCCCACCAATCCTGTAAAATCACTGAAATGTTCCTTTAATGAAAAGCTCGTCTCTTCACCTGTGGACCTGAAATAAGCCGAGTCACTCTGTCCTGGGACGGCTCGCAGCCCCGGTTCCGCCCTGGGTTGGTCAGTGTAATGAAGACCCTCTGTTATTTTTGCTTTGATCTGTGCCTCTTTTCTCTGGAGCAGTAGTTGTAGACTGTGGGTGATGATAGTGACTTTAGGTTCTTTTATTTTTTATGGTTCTGTCCCCGTGGACCATGCGTCTGATTCCCCAGGCGGTGACACGACAGGCAACGCTGTAGCTGGAATGTGACTGTAGACGTCCCGTTACCGATGGCGGTCCTGTATTGTCAGAAGGTTTACCCAATAAAGTGATTTGTATGTCTGTTTTAAAATGTCTGCAATTTCTTCCCTGTCTCCAAACACCAGCCCCACAGTTTATCTCCTCACCGTTCTCCTGACGCTCTCCACCACTTCAGTCATTTAGGCTCATTCTCCTAATGCTCTTTTAATACCGATGGGCCCAAAAATATTTGGGCTCTACATGCCACCACATTGGATTTGAAATAAAACAACTACAACAGAATTGAAGATCAGACTTTAAGGTTTAATTCAATGGGTTGAACAAAAATATATGATTAAATATGTAAGAATTGTAGCTATTTTTATACAAACACTCCTCATTTCAGGGATCAAAATGCTTTATAAAATGTTTTGGATCAATGTCCAAAGCCCGTCCAATCAACTTCACTGAATTTGACTGAATCTGATCAGAAAGTAAATCCCTACACACGTCAGAATTCATCTGGCTGCTTCTGTGTTTGTCACATCAATAAACGTGACCCAGTGCCATTGGCAGCTCTGTATGCCCATGCCATCACACTGCCTCCGCCATGTTTTACAGAAAACTCCAAACGTTCTTCTTCCCATCATTCTGGTACATTCTGGTCTTTTTCAGGCGTTTTTTTGGCAAAGTCAGTTGTGGTCTTTCTTCACCTTGCAAAGGATTCTGCCATCATCCACCACTGTCGTCTTCGTGGATGTCCAGTCCTTTTTGACTTCACTGGTGAGCTCAGGCACTCTTCTTTTTTTTCAGAAGGTACCAAACTGCTGATTTCTTCAAAAAAAGGAAAACAGGAATGGGCCTAATACCGATCTCTGTGGAACACCGTATATACTCTTCTCACTGGAAGAGTGTACAGCTGGATTAACAAAATACTTTCTCCCTTTCAGGTATGGATCAAACCGTTTAAGAACTGTCCCTGATAGGCCAACACAACATTCTAGGCGGTTCAGGAGAACGTTGTGATCTTCTGTGCAAAATGCTGAGCTTAAATCTAAAGGAACCGGAACCGAAACTCTGTTTTCATCAGCACTGACTCTGAGCTCTGATGATCTTTATTAAAGCTGTTTCGAATCGTATTCTTGTAGCATCAGCGACGACCTCATCAAACGCTGGTTCTGACAAGAACACTAACGGATTATGATCGTGTACACGGTTATTGGTAACCCAGAAGAACCGATATACACAGACAAGAGTAATGACAGTCTCCTGTCTATAGTAGAGTAATGGGCTTGGTGCTTATTGAAATTACGGGAACAAACAGGATGATCAGGCCACCAAAATCTTCCTGTAGCTTCACAGCACCAGCTCCCACAGCACTTGCGTCAACCTCCAACTTGAAAGGCCTGGAGAAATCAGGAGCTGCTAACACAGGGGAGTTACACAGAAGGAGTTTAACACAGTCAAGCATGGTCACATTCCTCAGTCCATACAAAAGACTTCGTGGGACTTAGTAAGAAAGTAAGCGGAGCTACAATTGTCGAGAAATTTCTGCAGAAACCACGATAGTTTCCTGCTATGCCTAGTTCTCGCCTGGTTGTGGGCACTGGGTAATTTCTTATAGCAAATACTTGAGCATCCACAGGACGAACGTGTCCATGTCCAACCTGTTTCCCCAAATACGTCACCACAGCTCGTGCAAACTCACATTTAGCTAAGTTTACTGTTAAAGAAGCCTGTTTCAGGCGCTCAAAAACTACCCTAAGGGTATTCATCACATGAGTGGACCAATCCGAGGGTTACACCACGAAGTCATCGAGATAAGCCGAGAAATTGGGCAAACCAGACAATACGATATTCATTAACCTTTGATTTTAAGACCCAAAGCCATCACGTTGTACTGCATACAACCATCAGGCGTCACAAAAGCAGATACAACTGATGCACGAGGAGTTAAAGACTGTGTCTTGACTGGAATTTATTTCGCATATTATTTTTACTTAGGTATTCATGTGTAAACAAACACCACTTTCTAGTGAGCAGTTTACTATATCGAAGATAAAAGTAATAATATTTTCTAGAACCGGATTAAAGAATGTACTCCATAAAGCTTCAGCAGAAGAAGCATGAAGTTCTCTAAGATTTCCTGGTAGATGCTGCGTTGACTGTGGACTTCA